>JAODKF010008352.1:9893-27166 GCA_026779585.1 Mormyrus proboscirostris
GGGTGCCCTCGGGATGCACCAGCTTGTAACTGCAGTATAAAAACATGCAGTTAGCCATAATTGGCACACCCACAGTGTCTCATCCAGAGGCTGCCCTTATTTTGAGCTTTATACTCCCTGGGATTGGCTCCAGCCCCCAAAGCCTGACCAGGATGAACGGTTAACACCATGGATGGTGATGACTTTTCCACCGATTCCAACAGGAATGGCTGCACGCCTGTATCCCCAAGGAGTTGGTGGAGGGCTTCAAGCCCAACTTCTGCGAGTCAGCCTGCACTGTTCGTGAATACAGGCTCGTCCCACAGGCCACGCTCCCGTGTTCCGCCTGCTCCTTCCCCTTCCTCACTGACCAATCAGATGGCACGGACTGCCTTTTAACTTCATGCTCAACTTCCACATCCACCATCCCCTCCCCGCTGGGAAGCACACCGCCCAGCAGCCTCCAGTGGTCCATCCTGCAGTGTGAGGGTGACGGTTCTCGACTGGACTCCGGTCATAAGCAGGGTATTAATGCCCAGGAGGAAACCAGAACAAAAAAGAAGCCGGCTTGAGCACAGGAACAGGGGCTGGATCAACCCCGTAACCCAGAGACAGCATCAACCATATTAGTCAGCCATTTAAGCTGTACGTTTTTGTTTTCAGGACATTCTGGGCTACTGAGGTATGTCATAATTTGATACGTCTTGGTCATGAGTCATCTTTTTTTAGAGATTTGGGGCCCCCGTGAAAGCATGTCAGGTTGGGCCCCCGCAGTCCGGACCAACCAAATGTCTGGGGCCCTTGGAACTGCCTAACCCGCCCTGTACAGTGTCCCTGCTTGTGCCTATTGAAATTTCTCAAGTTTAAGTCTCATCTAAAATTAAATTTGAAGGCACCACAAACGTAATATTATAAATGTTGAGATTAGAGTTATTAGAGTCTCTATGGTGTGGGAATGCAGGGCTTTCATTAGGGACCTTTCTACGGCTTAGTATTGTGAAGGAATACATGATTAGTGACAGGCAAAAATGAATATCTTTGATTTTACCCTCATTTGGTAACTTTGGTAAAGTTACCTGATAGATAGCAATACATGGTTTTATATTTATTTTTTTCATAACTTCTAAAAGAAGCATTGCTTAGTTCAGTGATACTCGACCCGCGGGTCGTTCTGAAAGGTTGATGAGGCAGAGTGGGGAATGTTAGCATTTCAAGGTCCGTTTTGGAGTCTAATGCTGAATGCTTATCGTTTTCTGTCTATATACGCAATGATCAGTAAAGTGACATCAGAGGATGAAGCTTTCACTCCGCGTTTTAGCCTCAAACAAAGCAGCGCTCTAGCAGTCATAGTGTTTACATGCAGGAGGTGTTTCTGTTACACGACGGGCACCTTCTAGTTCAACTGTTTTGACAGATCTCGACATCAAACATATCTACGCAAACTCTGTGAATAAATATTGCGGAAATATCCAGTTATCGTCTTCTTAACAAACAGAATGCTGCATTTGTCGTTGTTTCCAATAGGACCACAGCCAAATATTTGTTTTTGCATTGCTTTATTTATAGGCTCATAATGGATAAATTATAAATATGATTTCCCCAGAAGGGTAGTGCGTGGACCACTGCGGAAGCGAATATGCGCTTTGGAATACTTTAGCGCACGACATTGCAACTTGGAGGATCGAGTTCTCTGGGTTCCAAGGATATGCAAAGTAATACTCAACTAGCCTGATGTTACCGTGTGTGAAAATCAATGCAATTTGCGTTGGTCGGGTTCTAATGATAAAGAATGCCTATTATTATGAATAAAGGTACTGAAATCAGTGAAGGTCAGACCGGAGGTGAAGGTTAGATAGGAGAGGCACAAATTTTATGGAAGGCCAATGGGGTAAGAAAATAAAAATGCTAACTTTTTTTTGCATTAAAACGCTCGAAACTGACAAGTCAAGGTGCAAATTCTATTGCTGTAATTTCCACCCAGTTCCAAAGACATTGCTTACTGTTCACTCGAACAAAGGAAATAATCTGCACTGTATTTTAATTTTACCTTTAAAATGTAGCTTGGACTGAGTAGCTAAATATACATCTATGACTATATTATTGGTACCTCTGTAGCTTTTGAATAAACATTGAAGGTGTAGCATAAGTTAATATTGTCAGAGAAAACGTTATTAATATGTTTTCATAACTTTCAAGCTCATTTCTTATAGCCATTAATCTTTTATTATTAATCTCATTGCATTACTCACATGGAATGTTGTTATTTTATGCTTGTTGATTTTGTGTTCTCAGGGTTTAACGTTCCTATTAGTATTTCAAATATATTTCCTTGTTTTTGGTTCTTGTTATCTGTACATTTGGTTATCCTGGTTTTGTTTTCCCTTAGTGTTTGGTCCTTTTCCCCTGTCTGTTAATTGACCTCTCTGTGCCTGTTAATTGTAATTACCCCACCTGTTCCTTATTGTCCCATATAGCCTTAATAATTAGTATATTTGTTATGGTTCTCACCTGTCCCCTGTCAAGCGCTCCTGAAGGAACACTATGTCCCCCTGTCTCTAGACAGGATCCCACCCTCTGAAACAGCTCAGGAGACTCCGTAGGCCACAGATTGGGCACCAAGTGTGGCAGTAACTCACTTTTATGTCTATGAATTCTGTTCGGCACCAGGCATGGAAGTAAGTTTACCTTACATGACTTAAGGAAAATGAAATTTCTTTATTAAAGCAGAGTGTGCCTGGAGTTGACAGCAAAAAAGCAGAGTCTCTCTATTATTAAGAAGTGAACCCCTGAACAACAGAAAAGCTCAGTTCTTAGACATTTCTGTAACTTCCATTTCTGTTTTAAATTGACTGAGACGGTGGCTCCCGTCCATGAACGGAAGTGCGTGATGGTCTCAGAGGTAATAGCCTTGTACGCCTCTGCACCCCATCAAGTCCCCAGCCAGATAGTCGATTGCCAGTTGTTGCAGCCTACCAGTGCTAGCCCCTTAAATATCCCCAGGTCAATCGATACCATACAATCAAGTAAATCAGACTACCAGTATCTCATCATATATTAGTCCATTTTGCTTGATTCATTATAGCACGCTTCATTATTACTTATTTGATTGCACGATTCTTAACATTCTCCCTTCCCAAAGCTTCTCCCTTTCTGCTTGTTTAAAGAAATAAACCCTGATTTACCGGAGCTGCTACCTCTATCATCCTTCTAATTACCCTGTTAGTGTAATAAGTAATGTAACTATTTTGATTACTTCATCAAAGTTAGGTAACTCATTTCATTTGATTACTTTATGATTACTTTCCTAACAAATGTTTTAAACTGCGATAATAAACCTGTTATGTGCCAACAGCTTTGCTGGCCTGCAGTGTCTGGAAATATACCAAAAGAAGGTGTTTCTGCACAGTAAAAAGACACAAAGCAAGAGAATGAATGTAATATTCTATGTATAAGCTTCTCTTTCAATGTATACATATATTCCTTTCTAATCACCAACATTTTGATGTGTAACTAATTTAATTACTTAATTTTCTCAGTAACTGTAAAAGATTGCAGATAGATATATCGTGTAATTTCATTATCTAATGCTTTTGCATGTAACTAGTTACTCCCCGACACTGATTACGTGAAAGAGTTATAGTGCAGTAAATGTCGCAAAAAGCAATTGCGCTATACAATTTGAATTTGAATATATCATTCTTTTGTCCATACCTTGAATAACTGGTAACTGGAACAGGTGTGATCTTTTTGTTACCCAGCACATTTAAATGCCAAAGTATTAGCACTGGACTATAAGTTTCATTTTTGTTATACTGTTTACTATCGTATGAAAGTAGATAATTTAAGGGTACCTTTATAATAAATTACAATCATCAATCTGTCCGTCGTCCAACTGCTTATTCAGTACAAATTTGAAGCAGTTCATGCGAAAAACTTTACATGAATCATCCTTCCGTACGCGCCCTTCCCTCGATGCCCCACTTACGTCTGCAGATTGTTTTTCTGTTTCCTGTTACCTCCAAACACAGCGCTTATCTTGCATTTTCTGATGCACATTTAGCCACGTGAACCTTCACGATCTCTTATATCTATTTTTGTATTAACGCCGCATTTTGATAAGGTGAACGGAAATCATCAGAATGTTCATTTAAAGCTTTACTTAAAAAAGTAGGCGTTATGAAAATGTATTTATACACAAACAGACAACTCTAGCATATGATTAGGGGTATATTCATGCAGCTTATGTGATTTAACATTACAAATCCTAATCGCAGGTAAACATTATTAGATAATCTATCCACTTTACATAAATTCGCCGTATGAGGTTCAGGTTAGTCTTCATTGTTCCACACCGTAAGTGGGGACAGCGTATCACATGCAGACACACGTAGAAACGGCTCGTAGCCAAACCGTGACCCGAGGGTGGGTCTTGTCACATTATTGACAGTCTCCTTCATACGCTGTTTTTTTTTTATTACCTAGTTATGTGAAACGTTAGTTAGCCTAATTTTTTATTCAGGTGAATGCTTAGGTTCAAATTTTATTTTTGAGCCACCTCGGTGACCTCATAGCACAATAAGGGGAATTTTCAGTGTTTAAGCAGACGTTTTCATCCAAAACGAAATACTCAACCGACGTTGGCTCATTCAGAGACACCGGTTCTGAAGGAAACTGCAATACCCAGGAAACGTGCAAACCACCCAAATGCCACAACATTTCGTTGAGCAGATGTGCATTTTAACAACTTTAACAATTATGTTAAGTAAAACACATTATGGAATTTTCTTTCCCCTCATCCGTTCCTATGATGCCAAGTCAGGATCGTCGCAGACTTGAAATCTCATTTCTCTGACTCTATTTTTACATACATAAATTCGTCAAATGTTTTATGTGATATATATGGATATTTATATCCCATCCATCCATTTTTCTAAACCGCTTATTCTTCTGGGTCGCGAGGGGTCCGGAGCATATCCCGTGACTGTTTAATCCCAACTGAGTTCACGGGGGGACTGGAGCCTATCCTGGGAACAAGAGGCACAGGCAATAACCAACACACCGTAGGGAAACCGAAGCCCCAGGCGAACACAGGAAGTGCGTGCGAACTCCAGACAGGAAGGACCCGGGACTGAACCCTGGACCTTCTTGCTGAGAAGCAGCAGCGCTAACCACTGCGCCTGTATACTTATAATTCGATTGTTAATTTGTGTTATATTGTGGCTGCTTCGAGAAGCTTTGCACACAAGCATTTCAATTACATGTATAGTAACTGTGTACTGGTGACAAGTGACGTGTCAATAATTGAATAAAATGAATTTGATTCTTCCTAATGCTCAGTCCGTTCGGACCCAACTAAGGGCTTTGGTAGCAGATTGTCTTAACTCATTTTGGACACTAGAGGGAGCGTGTGTTTATGCATTCAGGTCTGAATTAAACTAAAGTTAAGAGAGAAACAATGTAATTTTTATGCAATAAAATGCTTGCCAGTGGTGTGAAAGACAGGTGGATGTATAAATTATACATAAAGAAAAATCCCGTTATAGTGAACTCGCTGATAACGAAATATCGTCTATAACGGACGAGGTCCGCTGGTCCCACCGTGCGCATTTAAGAACATGCCGGAACAGTATGGGATATAGCGGACTAGCATATAACGGGATATCGCTTATAACGGATAAACAGTTTGGTCCCCAAGGCCGCTTTTAGCTGTAGTTTTGTTCGGCTGTAACTGACATGCAGGCTCCGCCTACAAGACACGTGGCATGCCGGTGATATCCAGCGCAAGTACGTAGTCGGGATTATTAATAGTCACTCATCTGCTCAGGTAAAGCTAGATTACTACATGTACAATATAATAATCTATACCACAAGTGTGTCTGCTGGGGTGTGACGAGTAAATGGTGCCCTGTAGTTGTGTTCTGGGCATACAGTAACTCTGGATATAACAAGCCGTCTTGTCAAGTCCCCTTGAAGGCCGTTATAACGGGATTTTACTGTATTCATTTGAATACAAGTCATAAAAATTGTTTATATTCATTTTTGAAGGTCACTTTTCCTTTGAACTTAATTCTGTCCTTTGACAATGGCAAATTTTTCTTAAGAAAGTTGCAAAAAAAAAAAAAAATCCAAAAATCGAAGCTGGTGTAGTGAAGCGGGACACCTTGACCTTTTTGAATAATAAAGAATATCAGAATATCCAGATGCAATCAAGCCTAATTATGCAATTCAGTGGGTCAGGCTGCAGAGCAGAAATGTGTCAATACAGGAGCTGTGTCTCCTGACTGACAGCAGATACACCTCAAGATGCTGGGCTCAATTCACCAACCCCTCCCCCTCAACATGTCTGCAAACATCCCCAGAATAATCAGTGGAAGGTATGGAGATGCTCACCTGAATAGTGAACCATGCACAAATGGCCGGGAGCACAAATTTGCAAGGAAAACACTTGATGCTAAGAAGCTTTCATCTGCAATGTTGAGGCGTCGCCGTGTCACGTCCCTGAATCTATCTGCAGTATAAATATGAAAGTGGCCCCTGCGGAGGCTGTCAGGCATCAGTCACAGCACAGAGTCAAACAAAGGCAGGAGAAGAGCTTCTGCAGTTAGCATCCTCCTAGCAAAATGCACTCGACAAGTAAGTGCAGACTGTCATTAGGCTTGTGCTGGGGGGGGGAGTTGAGCCCCTGCTGCTGAAAAAGTGTCTGTACAGCCCTGAATGACAGTATAATTGTCCAACGCAGAATGAGGAGGTTTTCATGATGATAATGCTTTATTGATCCCCGTGGTGAAATCCCCTTTTCCCTTGACCCCGTCTTTCCCTCCGTGACCCACACGTAGGTGAGGGTAAGCTTGGCAGTGACGGGCAGCCGCCTGCAGCTGGGGGTGCAGTGCCTCACTGGCTGTTCTGCTGAGGCTGGGCTTGAATCAGCATCCGTCTGACTACACGCTCTGAGGTTTAGCCTGCCGAGCCTCACCGTGACCCAGTTTGATGATATTTCTGTAAGACGCAAAGTAAAACTGAAGCGCAGGATTCGAATGTTGCATTAAATTAAGCTTCAGTCATGTTTTGCACGTACGTTGGTACCTTGATTATATGAAATACACCTGTCTAGTGTTAAACGAATCCCATCCCAATATTTTTAATTTATTTTTTTAAGGATAGTTTTGAGACGATCCCTTGTGCTGATTGTGATCCATGATGTCACCCCAGACAAATATGATTGGTTAGTATGAATACTTGTTCGTTACCAAGCTGCATGTAAGTATGAAAACAGTTTTAAAAGGAACAGGCATGATATATATTTAGAAATGCCCGTGGCAGTGTGTGAGTGCGCTGCTCGATCTATAATCTTTAAACACGAGTCCAGGCCGCTTTGAGGGGCATGCAGATCTTATCGGTGTTTTTCACAGTGTGACAGACTTGTGTATCTTTGTTCAGACAGTTTTGAAAACATGTCTGATATTCAGCATGGATGACTGCCACTTGGTCCAGATATATGCTATAAAATCACACCTTCGTGTGTCACAAAAAACCAGGTGTTAAGAAAAGCAGATCCCTTGCCTCTCAGCGGGACCGTATGTCGCCTCCTAAACAGCATCTTCCTGCATCAGACACTTTCAGATTGGCACTGTCTTGCTCGCCAGCCCTGTCGGTAGGTGCATTGGGGGGGGGGGTTGTGTTTAAAGAGCTTTCGGCCAAAACGCTGCATGGCCGACACTCGCAGGAGAAGCCGGCAGTGATATTGGTGAATATCATCTTTGAGTTTCTCCTATCAGATACTCCAAACATGCCAGCTAACAGGATAACCATCTAACAGGATAACTAGCTAACAGGATAACCATCTAAAAGGATAACCCTACAATCATACTGCTTGATACAAATGTTCGTATAAATCGTATTATGTTCTCTTTTTTTTTTTCCAGTGCTTAAAATAAGAGAAGAGCTGTTTCACAACCACCTCGTCAAACTAACAGGAAGCTGCGGTCGTCTCTCCTTCCTCCTTCCTGTCTTTGCGTGCCTTCAGAGCCCTGCTGCTTGTCTTTCTTGCCATTTTCTGGCCATTTTCCTCTCCTAAGGTCTAACCCTAACCCCCCCCCCCCCCCATTCAAGACCACACCGGCGTGACATAGAAGTTACTTGACATTTCTTCGCTTCATCTTCTGTCTGCTTCACCATAAGTTCAGGGAAAAATAGAAATGTCACGGGGCAAAGTCGTTGTTCAGTTTCAAACAGAAGGGGGCAGTATAGCTGTAGTTATGCTACTATACCTGTTACTGCAGACTGAAGGCAGAATTGCCAGGGACAGAATCCCTCACATACATAATGCATATCTGCTGCTTCCTGACATCCAAGAGAGAGCAAAATTCAAATGACAGGAGGACCATTAATATGTCATTGGGAATTTCTTTTTACATTTACTGTATATGTAACCTGTGATGCTTTGTAACCGCCGTGAAGAATCACAGAAATTGAAGGATTTTACCGGATTTTATCAGAACCAACTTTTTAAACCTGCCGATTTCATTTTTCATTGCAGGTTTGAAAATACGTTGTATTCATTCATTCAGCTGGGTATGTACTGTAGAAGCATGTGGGTAAATAATTGGGTACCCAGTTAACCAGTCAGATCTTTCGGGAAGCACACTGTCGAAAATTATGTCCAAAATTGCATACTCACTTCCGGTACAGTAGGCGAAATATAGTATGTGACACGAGCAGTTTTTCTGAATCCTCGGTACGGATGAGATTGCAGGTGAATGGCACCCATACGACATGGTACATTCTTCAAAATTCTGAAGTGTGCGACCAATGGACACTGTGCTATCCCACAAAATCTCCGGAGCAGCGAGGTCGCTCGCTCAGAAAATTCTGCCAAGTACAAATTTAAGCAAAACACAATACTGTACCTATTAACATAAGTTGCCTTTTTTTTACTGTTCTCATGCACACATACAGTATGCACTGCATCTCTGCTCAGCAGCAGGACTCTCTAAAGTTC
Organism: Mormyrus proboscirostris; assembly: GCA_026779585.1. Lineage (NCBI taxonomy): Eukaryota > Metazoa > Chordata > Actinopteri > Osteoglossiformes > Mormyridae > Mormyrus > Mormyrus proboscirostris. Next base: position 18,871 of record JAODKF010008352.1, read on the forward strand.
AGTGCTTACTGAGTAAGTATGTGATTTCAGGCACACCCATACGAACCGGGTCAGTTTGTTATTACCTATAAGGATGAAGGTCATAGAGCAATGGGACGACTGTGGAGTGTCAGATCAAAATGGCACAGCAGAAAGATCCAGGCTTCAGAGGTCCAGCCCAAGATAACCTGTGGGGAGCAATCCTGTCTAGCAGTGGGCATCCTCTTCAAATAACACCTCAAGAAGAACAACAAATCACAAGAATAACACCCAGGATCTACTAGCCTTTGTGGCTGTCACAAATAAGGGGAACACAGAACAGGACTGGCATTCATACAAGGACAGCCAGAAGGAAAGCTGAGCCCGTCCAGTTTGCCATGACCACTGGAAAAAAACCGGGACCTGAACTGTTTGTTCTTACAGTAATCTGGTCATCAGCAGAAATGCCAGGTTTGGTGAAAAGTGAACACTAGCTGCCAGCAGATTACGTGTAACCTTGTGATCAAACTGGGACAGCTATGCGTCTCTGGACCAACAGCAGAGCCAGAGATCATAGCGTGGGGGAGCCGGCAGAAAATCAGGCGGGCCGATCCCATAACCATTATCGTACTGTATCGGTCCCTTTGTTGTTTTTATATGGCAAAAATATAACATGAAAACACTGGTTTTAACAGAATGATGAAGGATACAGGCCCTGTCTTCGGCAGCGTGGATGTTCTCAGGCCTGTTTATCATTTGCCAATCAATCGACAGATTTAAGTTTTAATTCTATCATGGCAGCGTGATCCCCGTGCCCGTCCACTCCGGGGTTATCGCTCCGTCGCTCTGGCCCTGGTCATGTGTGTCCCAGTCAGGTCCAGTCTGTCTCCTGACTCCCTTCCCCAAATAAAGTACATATTCTTTCCTCCCAAAATAAGAATCTATCAAGGAATTTGAGAAGACAATGGGGTTTTGTGTATTTTATTGGCTGAATAAAAGTTCTAGCTGAATCCAATCGGACTGTTTTTAGTGGCAGAGATGCCTGAAGCCCCGCTGAGATGGGGCAGTTCTGTGGGGAACCGGGTGCCTGATTCCATCAAAGGCGGGCCCTAGGAGCCGATGCCAGGGGATGACACCAGGGGCCAATGCCAGGAGCCAATGCCAGGGGCCGACATGAGGGGCCAATGTCAGGACAAATCATAATAATGATCTGTATGTATATTTTTCATACATGAAATGCTCAGATTGTCTCACATATGGAATTAAAATAAAATTAAATATTAATTAACATGCAGTTCAAAGACGTTGAAGAAAGAAGCAATGAATCAAAAATAAAAATAGAACAAATAAACAGGAATAGAATACATGAGATATAAAGGAATAAAAAGGTTTAAGGATATAAAGGTATAATCCAGTAAAAAATAATAATTAATATTCTATATTATAGATATAACAATAGGAGGCAAGAAAATAACATAATTACTAAAAGAACCCAAGCAGTTAAATAGAAATAAAACAATTACTTAAGAGAGAAGGAAAATAAAATGAAAAATAAAATAAGTAATGGCTACTAAAGTGTTTGATTTGAGGAAAACAAACAAAACCAGACATGAAGCAAAAGCACAATCTCTAGGACTGTGTCAGGAGGATGCCTGTTAAAGAACCCAAACCAAAACGCGTGTTTTATTTCAACATCTTCATTCTGCATCGTTATGGTTTCTGCTTTGGCGGGACATTTTACACCCTTATTCTGAGTCTTAGACCATCAATCCATCCATCCATCTTCCACCTGCTTATCCTGGATGGGGTGATGCAGGGGCAGGAGCCCAGTGTCCATCCCAGGCAAGCAGGGGGCACCCTGGATGGGATGCCAGTCCATCACAGCAAAAACACACAGCAGATGCCGTTTGTCCCCACAAGCAGCGAAGGCACCATGAAACAACGTACACATACATACCCCCACACACACACACACACACACACACACACACACACACACTGCCATTCAAGAGTTTGGGGTCACTTGTAAGTTTCCTTGCTTTTGAAAAGCATTTCCGCCCATTAAAAAACATCAGATTGATCTGAAATGCTGTGTAGACGCTGTTAATGTTGAAAATGAGTATCACAACCGGAAACGGCTGTTTTTAATGGAATATCTACATAGGTGTACAGAGGCCCATTATCAGCAACGGTTAGCCCTGTGTTCCAGTGGAATGTTGTGTTTGTTAATGCAAGATTATCATTTTAAAAGGTTAATGGATCATTAGAAAAACATTTTACAATTATGTTTGCGCAGATGAAAACTGTTGTGCTGATTAAAGAAGCAATAAAACTGGCCTCCTTTGGACTAATTAAGTATCTGGGACATCAGCAATTATGGGTTCCATTACAAGCTGAAAATGGTCAGAAACAAAGAACTTTCGTCTGAACTCGTCAATCTATTCTTCTCCTGAAAAATGAAGGAGATTCCCGAGAACCGGAGATCACGTACAATGCCGTGTATCACTCCCTTCAGAGGGCAGCACGGAGTGGCTCTAACTGCAATAAAAAGGAGAGGGAGGCCTTGGTACTCAACTGAGCAAGAAGGTAAATATATTAGAGTGTGTGGTTTGAGAAACAGACGCCTCACAGGTCTTCAACTGGCAGCTCCATCAAATAGAACCCGCAAAAGACCGGTCTCAGTGTCAACAGTGAAGAGGCAACTCCGGGATGCTGGCCTTCGAGGCAGAATTACAAAGAAAAAGCAGCATCTCAGAATGGCCAGTAAAAAAGAAAGACTGAGATGGGCAAATGAACACACTGGAAAAAAGTGCTATGAATAGACGAATCTGAGCTTGAGGTGTTCAGATCACAAAGAAGAACGTTTGTGAAATGTAGTGCGAATGAAAGGACGACGGAGGAGGGCTTGATGACATCTGTCAAGCGTGGAGGCAATGTGATGGTCTGTGGCTGCTTTAGTGATGGCAAAGTGGGAGATTTGTACAGGGTAAAAGGGATCTCGAAGAAGGAAGGCTATCACTCCATAATGCCATGTCATACCCTGTGGACGGCACTTAATTGGAGCCAATTTCATTCTACAATAGAACAATGATCCAAATACAGCTCCAATCTATGCAAGGACTATTTAGGGAAGAAGCAGTCAGCTGCTATTCTGTGTACAATGTAGTGGCCAGAACAGTCACCGGATCTCAACTCTTCTGAGCTGTTACGGCAGCAGCTTGACCCAACGGTACGTAAGAAGTGCCCATCAAGCCAATGCAACTTGTGGGAGATGCTTCAGGAAGCACAAGGTGGAATCTCATCAGATTACCTCAACAGACTAGATTAAGCTCAACAATCTAAAATTGCCTCAACAATCTAGAACACCGATGGTCTACAAGGCAATGACTGCTGCAAATGGGAGACTCTGATGAAAGCAGAGTGTGAAGAACACAATTATTAAGCTCATTTCATGCACGTTTTCATGGAAAACAGGGGCATTTCTAAGTGAGCAGGTCTTCTCCTGCTTGATCTCGTCCCTGCTGAACGTGGACCTCGTCAGCTCTCTGAAGCCACTGATAGTCCACATTTGGGCAGGGAGTCTGTGGAAGTCATGGACTGGTAGGCATAGATGTAGCATAACAGATTTGTAAAGGATAAAGGACACTGGTATAGGCTCTTGAGGAGGACGGGACAAACCTAACCGACACGCCTGGAGGATCTGTAGACGCCGGCAGATCCGCATCTTGTCAGCAGGGAGGGCAGGCAGCTGCTTGGGGCCCCCAAGCCACTAGGTGGCGAACAAGAGCTGACACTTTAAACTAATACATATACGAATAAACTTAAAACTGCTTAGAGGGGGGGCCCCCAGTGAATTTTTGCTTGGGGCCCCAACAGACCCTAGGATCGCCTCTGGACGCCGGAGCAAAGCGGCAGGCAGATTTATGACGGAATCGGTGGTGTCTCAGCCAGACCTGCATGTGCGCCTGGCGTGACTTCCGTGGAATTCCGTGTAGGTGCAGACAGGCCGACACACTGTTTTCCAGGAAGAACAACCACATAGCCCATGTCTTTCAGCCTGGTGAGCTTCTTTAGGTGGATTTATTTTAACAGGAACAGCAGCTTGTGTGACACTTGAATGGTTTTGCGACATTTTCGGCAACAGTAACGCAGACATTAGTAAAGATCAGAGAGACTCTGGAAATACCTTACATATCAGAAACAGGATGTACCCCTGGATGCCTTTATTCTGGGCAATGTCTCAAGTCAGACATCTGACTATGTGAAAATGAGGAAGTGAAAGATCTGGTCTTACACGGTAAAACCCGCTGGCTATATTGAGATTCTTCAATAATTTATAAAAAGTTCCAAACGCAATAGTAGTTCTTAAACGTAGATTTGCAGCCGAAACATACATTCAACCACAATGTTTCAAAAAACGAACTGAAAAGACAGCCAGGAGAGACAGAATATCGCAGCTATCCAGCAAAACATGCTGGTTCACCATCTTCTAAATAAAAAAGGTGTTTATTTTATTTTATATTTAGTGTACTGACTGTTTGTGACCAACAGGGGGGGGCAAACCTTGGGGGAGGCAAATGCATTGTTTCGGTTGTGGGAAAACATCACGGCTGGTTACGTGAACTAGGGTAATGTAGCTGGCGTGTGCGCTAATGTCATGATGAAAGTAACAGTTACCCCAATTTGGACGATCCCACAATGCCACGGTGTCAGGAAATCGTTAGATATCTGTCGAATGCTAGTAAAGATAAATGAGACAGGGTGGGGGTAAGATAGTGAGGGAAAAAAACAGAAAGGGGGGTGTTAGAAAGTTAGAAAATATTGCACAGAAAACCGGTCTCAAACGGATTTATTTCTTTGACTAAAAATACCTTTGGTTACACCTGTGTAAATAAAGCCCTTTTTAATTAAGCGCAAAACACTAACCAGTGCATGCATGTCTGATTTATCCATGCATTGTTGCCGGGACATTTAAATATCACCAAATAAAGGCAAGTTTCTGTTTTGAAGGGTGCAAATAATAGTATTTGATCGTAATACTGCTTTACAACTGAAACTTATACAGTCAATTTCTAAATTGTATTGCAGGTCTGTTTAAAAATTTACTGACGCTGCGCACTTCTCACCGAGGTTTGAAAAAGGGCATAATAAGTAGTGAGAGAACGTAGCCATAGTACGGAAAGACCGGAATAAACTTAAACAGCCTGTAGCTGTTTCCCCACTTCATGTTATTTGCCCCAGTATGTATGAGAAATGCAGACAACACGTTCTGCGGTGTTTTCGAATTTATGCGGATTTAAAATGAAAATCCCAGAAACCAACATGATTACTGATTCAATAATCCATTACTAGATTCAGATAACACACATATGTTGAAATGACACTGATTCCATATCAGACAAAAACAAGGTTGAAACAACGTTGGTCTTCAATCTCTCACTTTATATCAACATTGAATCAATGTTCTGCCACCATCAATTTTTCAATACTCAAAATCTGACCAAAAATCAATTCAGTTTCAACGCTGACCATAATTCAACGCATTTAACTATAATTCAACGTTGAAACAAAAACATGGTGCTATCTGGGTTCAAACCACTTGCTAAACAAGACCCACGATCCTGAGTTGATTTGGGATGCTTTCCATCCCATATTTCTCAGTTGACGGTGGGTCACGATGTGTATTCCTGGATGTAAAATTTAAAAACCAGTCACAGCACAAAGGGTTTATGCTGTATATGAAGGCAGTGCTAACCGCACGATGCTGTCGTACAGTGACACACAGTGAGAGTGACGATGTGCGTGTGCAGCCGTCCGGCCCCCACAAAGGAGCCGCTTCGCTGCCTGTCTCCAGGGGCGGCAGTTTCGCTTCTTGCCTTAGTCGTCAGTCACTTACTGTAGCTCCCCTGTCATGCTCAGCATCGAACTTAAACCAACTGCAGTAAACACCGACACAACCGTCAGCGCACCGTCTGATCGTCTAATAACGGGCCAGTCTCAGTTACAGAAAACGTCCGGATATACAAAGAGCCGGTGTCGTTATTCTCTGCACTTTGCTTTGAAGTACATGTACCCACGCTGTTTCAGTGCTAGCATTTCCCCACGCACAGCTTCCTGTGCTTGGGGATCGCATCTAGCGAGGATAAACTTTATCTCTAAGGCCTTGAATAGGCGGAATTATAACATTTAGTCCCCAATCTTCATGCATATATACTTTTTTTTTTCAAACCTGGTAGACTATGCATTCATACTTGACTAGAGGTCTCATAATGCATAACAAAACCGGATTGAGCTTGAAATAAGCCACATATTGTCACGGCATAGCAAAGGCGAGAAAAAGGTGACATTCCACTTGCAGTTCCAGGTCAAACAAGGGTTTATTGAATTAAACAGAACACACTTAAGAAAAGGCGTGAATGAAAGAGACCACAAAGGACAAAAAACTAACAGGGAAAAAAAGGAACCAACTAAGAAACCATAAAATTACGCAAAGAACACTCCTAACTCACAGGAACATGGAAATGAACAATGACGGACAAGAGAACAGAGGTTCTAAGAAAAACAAGCGATATGCATAAATCATAATGAATTACCCAATCGATGGAGGTGCTGGAACAACAATAAACAGGTGGAAGAGAGACCAGAGCCATAATATTACACAGAAATAATAAAACATAGCAAACGGGGAAAACACAACAATGGGAACCCAAAACACTAGGAAACCGAATAAACATAGAACAGGTGAGACTGGTCTCAGGCCAGCCTCAAAACCACAAAGTGGAGGGTACAGCCTCTGAGTCAGACACCCAACGTCAGCTGTGCAGCAGCCCAGAAAACAAAGTGACACACAAGGGCTGAGGTCTAGACGGAGGGATCGATGTGCTGGAGAGAAACAGGACGTGTAGGACGGAGTTGGCCCCGGCGCCGGTCCTGACGTGCATTAAACATCTGAAATGAATTGCTCCAAATTTCTAATTTCTCAAATATTGCCGAGAACTAAATATCCTTTTGCCGTCTCTAAATCCAGCCTTTTAAAGTACCATGACGATAGTTATCGTCCTCATAGCTTTACAAAATATTGCAGATCTTAAATGAGCAATTATATTCTCGTATTTTTTGTTGCTTTTCTTACAATATTTTTTTCTTTTTTACTTTTATTAAGGAATAATTCATGCAATGTATTTCAGATTTGAAATTCTGTCATTTTCAAGAATGTAAAAAAAATATATAGCTCAAATAAACTCTTACCCTGGAAGGCTGCCGTTTTGGACAGGGAAGTCCCTACAGCAGCCGTTAAAAATGCTTTGGCTGTGAGTTTGTTTCCCTATAACATGCCAAACCTGCAAAGTGGCTTCTAGCTCCGTAACGGTCACTCTCTCCAAAGCTGGGGCATCTCTCTTTCCTCCAGAACACATTTCACATGTTTTGGCTGTTTGGGTGATTCGTTATCTTAGGCTGACAGTGGGTCTTATGCCCTATCAGTGACATGCTACCCTTTGAGTCTGTGTTCTGTCAGTCATACGCTAGCCGGTCTGTGCCCTCTCAGTGACACACCTGCTGGTCTGTGCCCTGTCCCACTAAATGCTAGCTGGACTGTGCCCTGTCATTCACACACTTGCCAGTCTGTGCCCTTTGTTGTTCACATGCTAGCCGGTCTGTGCCCTGTCAGACACACGCTAGCCGGTCTTATACCCTGTCGGTCACACGCTAGCCGGTCTGTGCCCTGTCGGACACACGCTAGCTTGACTTTGCCCTGTTGGTCACACGCTAGCCGGTCTGTGCTCTGTCGGACACACACTAGCCGGTCTCTGTCCTCTGTGCTTGTTTAAACATTTCTCACATGGTTGATGCAGGGGCCAGTCTGTTGGCACATGTCTTCTCATTTGTGCCTCGTGGAACTGTTGCCCCCTCAGCTGTTGTCTGCACCCCCCACCAACACCCCCACCCCCACCCCATACCTCAGTGTCTCTTTTGTCCAGTGTGTGGTGTCACAGTGTTAATGGAGTGTCCCTTCTTGCTTAGCCCCTCCTGCTCTCCGCTGTGACTCAGACCAATATGGCCACCCTCGCAGTACAAAATGGCTGACACAAACACGCAGGTGTGGCTGCTGGAGACACTGAGGGAGCCTCGCCTTCTTTTACAGTGATGGATGGATACAGGAGGAGAGACACTTTGAACTCGAGGGGGACAATGAGTCCCAACTAGCTGTTTGTTACTGTAAAACATCAGTAAGGTAACCCTCTTTCTCTATCCCAGCAGTCCCCCCATGCAGAGTTACAGAGTGAGAGGCAGCAGCCTGCACTGGGCACTTTGTGCCTTTAACAAAATGAAACAGGAC
>JAODKF010008381.1:722-14164 GCA_026779585.1 Mormyrus proboscirostris
CCGCCCCCCCCCCCCCCCCCCACAGTCTAAAAGCATGGGTGTGAATTGTGTGTGTGTGTCCTGTGAAGGGTTGGTTCCCCATCTGGGTGGTTCCCTGCATTGTGCCTGTAGGTTCTGGACACTTGCATCCTTGCAGCCCTAAACACAGGATGGATGGATGGATGGATAGATAGATGGATGCAGGCCCATTTTCTTACTGATTCTCCAGTTCTGGGTTTACCAGGCAACCTGAACGGGATGCCAGTCTGTCACAGGGCACATACCCGCTACAGGCAATGAAAAGATGCCAGCTCGCCTACGCGCATGTCTTTGCACTGCAGGATGGAACATGCAAACTCCGTACGTGCAACGGGGGCGGGGCTGAGACCCCCCATGCGCGACGACGTGAGGGGAGGGCCCCTCCTAGCGCCCCGACCCACCTAGGCGCTGTGCAGCTGTGACATACAGCACTGGCCGAAGGGCTCAGCGGCTGAAGGAAAATTAAAAATTTTAATGATCTTTATGTTGGTGTCGAAGCGTGATGTTACGTCCGTCACAGTGTGTCAGCTTAGCCATTTCAGTCACTCCAGCCGTTGCAAAAACCATCCGATATACCCGTGTTTACCCGACCATTAGCGCGCCACGTTTGGCTAATCGGCGTCTCCTCAGTGATTTAACTAGTTCAGTTGATTAGTTAAGAGAGCTCGTTTTGAAATGTAAGAAATCCATGGAATGGCTGAGGTGCCCCCGAGGAGAGGTTTGGGAACCGAGGAGCTGTTCATCTAGCCGTGCAGCCAGATATTGTGCTGCGCGGATAAATAGCTTTAAACAGAATTTCCTCTGGCTTCCTAACGCTTTTGCCCAGCACTGTATGTGTACTGATATCCGGCCGGATAATTTAATTTATCGCGGTCGTCCAGCCGACACGTCGGGAGGAGAGTCCCTGTCAAGATGAGTAAGACACAGGAAGCGGGGATGCAGCCGTCCCTGTGCTGCGGGGGGGTGACCTCCCGTGGGCTGTCTGTCATTCCCGGTCTGTTGGTTTGGCACTCAGCTATGACCTAAAGCGCGGTGGGACTCAGCCCATGCTTGTGGACCTCTCTCACAGCCTCAGGGCCCATCAGCGGGCCCCGTTTATGAAATGGAATGTCTTCCTCATTCGCCTGATGGCGGAATCCACTGTAATCTTTTGTTTTTAGTCTTTAGTGTCAGCATGAGCTTGTTTCGAGCCCCACTGCTTAAACAGAGATGTGTGGGGTCAGATCCCAGAGCTCACTGCGATCAGTTAAATATTCCGCTTAGTCAGATCCCTTGATTATTTCTTCACTTCAGACACTCATCCAGAGTGACCTAAGGAATGCAGGATTCCTGTAATCCCCTTTCCAGCTATGGGGTATTGACTCAGGCCTCTGGGTTAAGCATCTCACTCAGGCCGTAATAATAATAGCGTCCGTCTTGGACCTTAATCGCTGCTTGTAGGTGGCTGTCGGTACTGGTGCTTTCTGTGGCCTGCTCTCTTAAACGGTCTCCCTGCATACAGCGGCCCCTGCCTGCTGTATACTTTTTGCGCTGCAGTTCAGCGCCAGAGGTATGGTGGCAGCTGCAGAGGACGTGGCAGAAAGCCGTTGGCCTGTAATCGCTATGTTGTGAATGCAGCACCAGGATGCAGTTTTGTGTGTCACCAGCAGGTGGCACGGTGGTTAAGGGCATAAATGCTTAGGGGGTTATGAATTCACCAGGGATGTTGCTGTTCTATAAATAGATGCGCTTGTTTTTGGCGTGCTGTTACAGTTATTGTTCCTACATGCGTGTTTATTGATGCTCTCTGCTGCCCACTGCAGGCCGGTTGGAAAGAGAACCACGCCTCGTTCATGGCCGAGCTGAAGAACCTGCAGGCTTTGGGCCTCACCACCCTGGGTCATGCCCTCCGGGCCGCCTTCGACCTGCTCAATCTCAACCGCCTCGTGTCCGGGATCGACAACTACGGCCAGGTATGGTGGTCGCTCTCTTCCCTCTGTGTGTGACACACTCCTGCAGGAAGAAAGACGTGAAAGCTGCCTGTTCCACCCTGAGCTTGGCTGAAATTCAGGCATGTTCCACTAATGATACGACTCGGGGGAGAGCCCCGCGTTTCAGGAGGAGCGTAGGCAGCGTGGTACAGTCCGGGAGGGTGCTGCTGCTCAGCGCAGGCCAAGCAGTGCTGTGACCTCCTTCATGCCCTACGGGGCAGAGCATGATGGGGGCGGGGTGGAAGCTAGGGGGTGTGGCCAGAGCTCTGCGGGAGGAGGTGGGAGGAGTCAGTGTGTGTGTGAGTGTAGATTATGTTTATATTACATTGTGGGGACCAAATGTCCCCCAAAATTGATATGATCCTGTTATTTTCATGTTGTGGGGACCATTTTTCAGATGAATGCAATCAAAAATCTAAAAATGCCGTAAGTCCTGTGTTTTGTTTGGTTACTTATGGTTAAATTTAAGGCTGGGTAAAGGTTAAGGTAGTTATGTTGGGATTAGCATTTTCCCTATTGAAATGAAATGAGTCCCCACAAAGATATAATTACAAACCTGTGTGTGGTTGTGTGTGAACATGCGTGTTTGTCTGTTAGCCTGGGTGTATGTATGGGTTACATGTGAGAGGTGTCTTTGTGTGAGCATATGTGTTTGCCTGTGAGTGTTTGTGTGTCTCTCAGCATATGTATATGTGTCTGTGCGCATGTATGTCTGTGGGGGTGAGTGTATGTGCATGTGTGTGCGATCATATATGTGTGTGTATGTTTGTGTCTGTGTGCCTGTATATGTGTCTGTGAGCCTGTGGGTCTGTGGAGGTGAGTGTGTGTCTGTGAGCATGTGTGTCTGTGAGCATGTCAGTCACTATGGAGTCAGAGATACCTGGATGGAAGCTGGTGCTGGACCAGCAGCTGATGCAGAGGAAGCGTCTCTCTCTTAGCGGATGCTGTGAGGGGCAGTTGCATGAGGGGGGGAGGGCTTGGGGGAGATGGAGCTGCTGGGGAAGGTCACAGATGAGAGATGGCCAGAGGCCACCTGGATTCTTAATGCTAGCCCTGAGGCTAAGCGTAGCAGCCAGCGGGACACTGTCACTGACGGGCCTGGGACAGAAGGCAGGCGGGAGGAGGTCCAGCAGAGAGGCGAGAAGAGGCCCTATCAAGTGGCATGAAGCTTTTCTCCTGGGATAGAGACCTATCTAATATCCCAGACCATGCTCCTCCTGGACTGGAGACACTGGTGGCCCTGGAAACCAGTACGCTGGGTTGGACCTTCTCCAGTTGCCTTCCTGTCTCCCCTAAACGTGCGACACGGTGACTCGACAATGACTCGATGGCTGACCATCCCGCCCCGTCCCGTCCACAGGGCCGGAACCCCTTCTTCCTGGAGCCGTCGGTGATCATCACCATCACGGATGGGAGCCGGTTGACGCACAGCTCGGGGGTGCAGGAGGAGGTGAGGAAAGCGCCTGTCTGATGCGGAGCCCGCACGTGGGTCCTGCTCGGCGTCACTGACCTGGCGCGGCCATCCCGGCTGCTGCCTGTGCTCCCCCAGCTGCACCTGCCCTTGCACTCGCCCCTGCCCGGCAGTGAGCTGACCAAGGAGCCCTTCCGCTGGGACCAGCGCCTCTTCGCCCTGGTTCTGCGCCTCCCGGGCGCCGCCGTCCTCGATAGCGAGCAGCTCGGCAGCGTGCCCAGCGATGAGTCGGCCATCACGCAGATGTGCGAGGTCACCGGAGGTACGAGCCGCCACACGCTGCTAGCTGCTCATAGGGACCCTGCCAGTCACCTCGAACTGGCATCCCACCCAGGGCGCACCCTAGCTCGAGCCCTGTGCATTCTGGGACAGCCTCAGGGCCCCCACCGCGACCATGATCGGCAATAGAAAGTGGATGGTTAGTCCTGCTGAGTTTCTCATGTGTTGAAGGGTTTATTGGGGTTTGGAGCTGGCTGCCAGTTTGCCTGAAATCTCATGCAGTGGACTTTAGCCTTCACCACAGCCAATGGTGGGCAGGTAGTCTTTTCTAAGCCCCTCCCCTCACAGCCCAGTGAACCAATGGGGAGGTGATTATGTTCATAAATTTAACTGTAGTAGATCACATGTGTGTAAGTTCAGGGAGGGTTAGAGTGGAGCTGAAAATCCAGAAATGGCTCTTGTGTGTTAGGAAGGCCTGTTTCCAGCTGCCTTGGTTGATCACATGATGACGGTCACAGCAGATAAAGGGCTTTCTTCAACACCCCCTGTCTTAGGCCGCTCTTACTGTGTGCGGACCCAGCGTATGCTGAATCAATGCCTGGAGTCGCTGGTCCAGAAGGTTCTGAGCGGCGTGGTCATAAACTTTGAGAAGACGGGCCCAGATCCGCCCCTACTGAACGACGGTACGGCGAAGGCCATGTGGCACGCACCTCCCGCCAGCATTCACAGATGATCTGTTTGCGCCTGTGTGATTTCAGAGCTTAACCTCGCTGGGCTGAAATGACTGTTAGCTATTGACCGCACGGTTCTGTGACCGTTTGACGCCCCCCCCCCCCCCCCCATCAGTCACTGGTTCTGCCCTCCTCCTGCAGATAGCCTGGTGGATCCGGTACGCCCCCCGCCTCCCACTGGACCACAGCCTTGGCACAGCTGTCATAAGCTGATCTACGTGCGGCCCAACCCCAAGACGGGGGTTCCAGTGGGCCACTGGCCCATTCCTGAATCCTTCTGGCCCGACCAGAACTCACCCACCCTGGTGAGTAGGGAGCGGTGCTGCTGATCGGGCCTGAACAGGCCCAGCGCTTCACTTCCGCATTTCTCTGGTTTCGGTGTCTGGACCTTTAAAGCGATTGAAGCGGGTGTGACTTCGGTGACAGTGTGGGGCTGCAGTAAGACTCCAGTAAATAATTATTTTGATAATTAATCATGTGATTAGGCAAACAGCTAATCAATTAGTTGGCTCAAGACAGGCTCTAAGGAAAAGTGCAAAAGCTTTATTTAAAAAAGTCACATTTGTAATGACTCTGTTTAGAGTATCTCTATTTAAACTGATGAAGAGGCATAGAATCAGAGATCTTTTGTCTCTGCCATATTTAGCTTTCTAACAATTGTACACTAGGCCGAAGTGTATTTTAATGATATTATCAAAAGCAACACTATTTTGGCTTTTGAAATCATGATGATCCAATTTTCCAAGCAGGCTGTGAGGGGGTGGTAGGGCATCCAGGCTAATTTTGTTGCCAAGATTTCGAAATATTGTGGTATCCTGTATTACCTAATACCGCCCAAGCACAATAACAACTTTAAATCTGTTCATTAAAGTTTACCCCTATCACTACATTGCTTGTATTTGTATTTGTTGCAATTCATCTGCCGTCTGCTGGTCTGGTGGAATATTGTTGCTGTGTGCTGACCACTGTGTCAGGGTGTACAATGACTGTTGGTGTGTACAGTGACTGTGTTGGTGTGTACAGTGACTATGGCAGGGAATACAGTGACTGTCCGCGTGTGCAGTGACTCAGGGAGTACAGAGACTGTTGGCATGTGCAGTGACTGTCGGCAGGTACAGTGACTGTCAGGGAGTGCAGTGACTGTGTCAGGGAGTACAGTGGCTGAGTCAAGAAGTGCAGTGACCGTGTCAGTGGGTACAGTGACTATGTCAGAGCACAACAACAGGGCTGCTCTTTTCCTCCGCAACAGGAACCTAACGATCCTCATCTGTTTGTTCCAGAGTTTGTGTGGGATGGAAGCTAAAGAGTTTAAATGGTCTCTTTTTGCGAGCTGAGCTGTAGCGCTCCCTTCTGTGAGGGTGTGCCTTAGATTACAGACCAACCTGACGTGCCCCCCCGCCCCCCAGCCCCCACGGCCCGCCCACCCCCAGGTGCGTTTCTCCTGCGTCGACTGCGAGCCCATGGTGATCGACAAGCTTCCCTTTGACAAGTACGAGCTGGAACCGTCCCCTCTAACGCAGTACATCCTGGAGAGGAAGACGCCGCATGTGTGCTGGCAGGTGGGGGCTCTGGCATGGCTCGGGGGCGGGGCTGATCCGTGCGGCTGGTCGCTGGCCGCCGTCTTCAGCTTGACGTCCCCTCCGTGTCCCGCAGGTGTTCGTGTCCAGCAGCGGGAAGCACAGCGACCTGGGCCAACCCTTCGGCTACCTGAAGGCCAGCACCACGCTCACCTGCGTCAACCTCTTCGTCATGCCTTACAATTACCCCGTCATCCTGCCTCTCCTGGGTAAGGCTGGCACTGCGCCGCCCCGAAAGGACCCCAGCCCGCCAGGCTGCTTAGACTCGCGTCACTGGGCATCTGGAGCAGTGATTCTCAGAGGAGAATCATTAATAATGATTATATTTAATTATCATGTAGGGCTCCAAATTGTCTGGTCAGCACGAGGCACCAGCTTGTCAGACATTTGAATACGTTCTTGTTGTTGTTTGCTCAGTAGAGGGTGTGGGGTGTGTACAGTGTGTGTTATCTGTGTGGTGTGTATGTGGAGTCTATGAAGTGTGTGTGCGGTGTGTGTGAGGTCTATGAAGTGTGTGTGCGGTGTGTGTGAGGTCTATGAAGTGTATGTGCTGTGTGTGTGAGGTCTATGAAGTGTGTGAGGTGTGTGTGAGGTCTATGAAGTATGTGTGTGAGGTGTGTGTGAGGTCTATGAAGTGTGGTGTGTGTGAGGTCTATGAAGTATGTGTGTGAGGTCTATGAAGTGTGGTGTGTGTGAGGTCTATGAAGTATGTGTGTGGTGTGTGTGTGAGGTGTGTGTGAGGTCTATGAAGTGTGGTGTGTGTGAGGTCTATGAAGTATGTGTGTGGTGTGTGTGTGTGAGGTGTGTGTGAGGTCTATGAAGTGTGGTGTGTGTGAGGTCTATGAAGTGTGTGTGTGGTGTGTGTGAGGTCTATGAAGTATGTGTGCGGTGTGTGTGGTATGTATGTGGGAGGCCCAGCCACCTCTAGTTGCTGTGAAGGTTCCATCTTGTGTTCAGGTCTCCTCTCTTCCCCCTGTCCTTCTGTTTATGGCTGTTTGGTGGCGAAACTCAAATATTAGAAATTTCAGCTCTGGTACCAGTTCAGCATACATGTAATATGCTCTCTCTGCGTTTCTCCTCATCCCCTTCCTGTCCCCCCTGTATCTCTTCCTGTCCCCCCTGTATGTCTTCCTGTCCCCTCTGTGTCTCTTCCTGTCCCCCCTATATCTCTTCTTGTCCCCGTGTCTGCTGCGTACAGATGACCTGTTCAAGGTGCACAAATTGAAGCCAAACCTGAAGTGGAGACAGGCCTTTGAGACCTACCTGAAGTCCTTGCCTCCCTACTACCTCCTGGTCAGTCTGTGCCCCATGGAAATGTGCACGCCGCCTTTTTGTGTTCTGCATGGTTTATAAACACGTTATAGTTTATGCTTTGATTAAGAAACAAAATATGGATTTAACGCCAGTAGTTCCTTAAATGAATCGATTGTTTCAACCGTCCCCTGACTAAATGCAGGATTATGATTACATTTTTGCATTGTGACAAAAGAGCTCCTGACGATGACAGAGAAGGAGGCTGGTCACAAGGCCGGCAGGCAAGTGGGAAGTGTGTCAGTGCTTGTGGTTTTTCCGCCGTCGTAATGTCCCTGGCAGCTGTCCTGGGGCTGCCCCAGCCTTTTCCAGCTAGAGAGGCTTACATGTGTGCACAGATGAATAATTCAGATGGTAAAATAAAGAGCGAACCTTCATAACATCATGAGAGAAAGTGCAGATGTTGGAGGCAGAGCAATACCAACCATGTGGCCTTATCTAGCTTAGGGACGGCCATCTTGCAGGAAAGTGTATTATAAGTATGTTGTTAAGACGGTTCAGTTAGTTACGGTCTTGCAGTCTTCAGCAGGGTTCACAGCAAGCCGATGACAAAGAACTAGTGCCAGCCACTAAAACTGGTCCGTGGTGGAGAAACCTTTGGGGACCACTGACGTAAAGACATTCTAGATGGTTCCAGTCTGGCTCAGACCATCTGGAAAATCTGAAAATCTACACCTGATACAGGGCATCTCTGGAGCAGCAAGGCCCTTATGGTCTGCCGTGGTGGTACCTGCTCAGTGTGGTCTGAGGAGGGAAACACTCGCCTTATATTCGGGGGAATGATGTTGTGACAGATCAGAGGGTCTCAGTCTCAGTCCTGCGGTCTCACCTAAGCGGCCCTATCTGTCGCTCTGTTACAAAGCCCCTGAAGAAAGCTCTCAGGATGATGGGAGCCCCGAACCTCATCTCTGATAACATCGACTGCGGCCTGAGCTACAGCGTCATCTCTTACCTGAAAAAGCTGAGTCAGCAGGTAACCTCCCCCCCCCAATCTACCCCATGTCTCAGCTGAAAGCCCCATTGCTAAGCGCTCACTCCATGTCTTTGGGTATCTCCCCCCTCCCAGGCCAAGATGGAGTCTGATCGCCTGATTGTGTCCGTGGGCAAGAGGCCCCCCCAGGAGACGGGCATCAAGGTGGGCAAGCACTCGAGCGGCCCGTCGCTGTCTCACGGCTGCGACTTCAAGCACCTGCTGCGGTGCGTCACCGGCGACGCCCCCCTGCCCGACGTCAGCGCCAAGGAGTTTGCCGGCTTCCAGATCGCGCTGCTCAGCAAGGTACTGGCCACCTGTCGGGGAAGCACTCGAGGTGGCGGGGTGCAGCCACGCGTCACAGAAATCTGTCTGAGAGCCGCGCCTTTTCCCTTCCTGTCCTCAGGACGTAAAACCCCAGGCCTACCGGAACGCCTTTGATATTTCACGCCGGAACCTTCTGGATCAGCTGACGCGCATGCGCACTAACCTGCTACGCACCTCACAGAAGCTCATCCGCGGCCAGGATGAAGGTTAGAGTTATGGCTGAGGTTATGATTGCAATTGGAGTTACGCTCTCTCCTTCCTCGTTCAGCAGGCTCACGCCTTTCTGTCGTGGCCTTTCCGGCACTTTCCCGCTGCTCCACAGACTACCTGCACAGCATTCCGGTCGCTCAGATGGGAAACTACCAGGAATACTTGAAGGCCATGCCTTCTCCCCTGCGGGAGATCGACCCCGACCAGCCCAAGCGGATGCACACGTTCGGGAACCCCTTCAAGCAGGACAAGAAGGTAGCGTGTCGCGGCCAACACTCCGTATCGCGGTTCCGGCGCGTCGGATGTGTGCTTCCACATGAGAGTCCTAAAACCCTTCGTGATGACATGAGTACAGAGACGGCTCATTTTATCCAGCTACAGATTGCAGGTTTCAAGAGTTTCTGGAAAAATAAGAAAATCTTGAGGATGTATGATACATATGGCATTATTATATCCAGGGTTGTGTTTAGCATTATTGTATTGATTTTGAGACACATTGAAGCAAAGCCACCTAATGGATGCAAAGGAAAGGGTCAATGCGGAAGACGCTTGACCCTGTAAACAAGATAACTCTTTGTTCTTATTTACTCAGTTTTAGTGTTTCATAGATCTTTTTAGTGCTTCACAAAAACATTTCATGGATGGACGTCTACACCTGAAAATCTACACTTAAAAATCTACACCTGAAAATTTACACTTGATACAGGGCTTCTCTGAAACAGCAAGGCCCTTGGAGTGCTTATGGTCTGCCGTGGTGGGTACCTACGCAAAGCGGTCTGAGGAGGGAAATGCCCGTGATCCACCGACTCGTTCGTGCGGGATGTGAATGAGGGTCGGCCGTCCCGCGCGGGACGAACCTGAGGATGGCGCACAAACGGCACATGATTTAGCCGATGATTGTGCGAGTAATGTGCTGCAAAACACTGCGCGTGATTGCATATGGGGCTGTGTAACAACAAAGTCAGTCAGAGAGCCAGTGCAGACCCCTGTCCACCATCGAAAGCAACTACAATGCCTGGTGCATGTTGAGAATCTGCAGGATGCATTGAACCGACAAGTCCGATCCATAGGCCCATATAGAGCAGGGCTCCATGCATTATATCATAACACGTTATTCCTGTAACCATCATTAAAATTATCTGCCATTTGTGCCCCAGTAGCCTTTCGGCTAGGTTGCCCAACACCCAGTCATGGTGTTTCTGTCTCCAGACCCCTCTCCGTAGGTGCTCACCACGGGCCTTGCCATTTCGCAGATGCTGTGACCCATGCTGGCCATAATGATTTGGTCCTTGTCAAAGTCACTCAGATCTATATCCCTGCCGATTTCTTCAGCATTCGGCATGTCGGCTACGAATGCCGACTGTTGCCTTACCGTTTAATATACCCAATCCTTCACATCTGCTATTTTTAAAGACAGTCAACGGTATTAAAAATGTTTCGACTCATCTGCATGACATTACACGGTAGTTTCCTATTCATACCATTGGTGTGTCTGTTACAGTCCTCACTGTTTTGTCACAGAAAATGGTCATAGTGCAAATGAGAAAATAATGAATAGGATATACAGTGGGTATAAAAGTGTACACACCCCTGTTAAAATGACCACAATAAATCATTTCAAACCTTTTGTCACCTTTAATGTGACTTATATCATGTACAATTCAACTGAAATACAAACAAGTCTGTTAGGGGAGAAAATATATATATAAAAAAACGAACAATGAGCTGTTTGCACAAGTGTGCACACCCTTAAACAGATACTTTGTTGAAGTGCCTTTTGATTTAATGACAGCATTCAGTATTTTTGGGGACACACCTGCCATCAATTAAGTGACTGATGAACCTCAAATAAAGTTCAGCTGGGGCCTGTAATACGAAGCGGAATTATTGGCTTATCGAGTATCGGTAACTTGTCGGATTTAAGGTACCACAGTTTAAATGGACTTCATATTTCTTCACTTACATTTTGCTCAGACTACCTTAAGTCCGACAAATTACTCCGACAAGCCAGTAACCCCGCTTCGTGGTACAGGCCACTGGTCCAGTAGGATTTTCCTGACATTTACTCAGTTGAATCCTACAGCAAAACCCATGGTTTGCAGAGAGCTTACAAAGCATTAAAGGGATCTCATTCTTGAAAGGTATCAGTCAGGAGAAATGTACAAAAACATTTCTATGGCATTAGACATACCATGGAACGCAGTGAAGACAGTCATCAAGAAGTGGAGAAAATATGGGACAACAGTGATGTTACCAAGTACTACACATCCCTCCAAAATTGAAAGACAAGGTGAGAACTGGTCAGGGAGGTTGCCAAGAGACATAGCAACACTGAAGGAGCTGCAGGAAGTCTGGCAAGTACTGGTTGTGTACTAGATCAACAGTCTCCAGTATGCTCCAAATGTCTGGACTATGGGATGGGGTCAGTAGACGGAAGCCGTTTCCTACAAAGAAAAGCATTTTTGCAAAAAAATACACCAAGTCTCCCAAATGCGCAAAAGCAGCCCTGCGCATCACCGAAAAGACACCACAGCCACGGTGAAGCACGGTGGGGGCCGCATCATACTTTGGGGTTTTTCCTCAGCTTGAACTGGGGCTTTAGTCAAGGTGGAGGGAATCATGAACAGTTCCAGATACCAGTCAACAAAAGAATGGCTTCACCAGAAGAATATTAAAGCTTTGGAAAGGCCCAGTCAGAACCCAGAGCTAAATCCAACTGAAAATCTGTGGGGTGACCTGAAGGGGGCTCTGTACAAGAGATGCCCTCCAATCTGACAGATCTGGAGCGCTTTTGCAAGGAAGAGTAGGCAAATATTGCCAAGTCAAGATGTGGCAAGCTGAAGGCGGAATGCTGTAATTAGATCAAATCAACAAAATATTATTTTAAGGGTGTGCACATTTATGCTACTGGCTTATTGTGCATTTTATATTTTTTCCACTAATAGACTTGTATTTCAGTTGAATTGTTTATATGTCACATTAAAGGTGGGAATAGTTTTGAATTGATTTATTGTGGTCTCATTTCTTTACATCACAAAAACCTGGCATTTTAACAGTGGTGTGTAAACTTTTTATACCCACCATAAATAGACACAATAAGACGAGTGACATTTTAATTAGCTATTTAGTTATGACATATACAAAGGAATGCAGGTAACTACCTAACTGGCTGGGGAAAGACTGACACGCAAATAAGTGGAATGAGCAATAAACAAATAGGTGTGATTTCAGCAGTATGTCATGATTATTTATTGGCTTTTACATTTCCAGTTGATCCATCCAGTCATTCTAGAAATTAAAGGGGCTGGGAGGTATGGGAGGAGAAGGGACTAGACCAGGTTGTCCGGGGAATACGTTGTGGTCTTTTTTAGTTATATATTGTGTTATATGCTGCATTATTACAAACGGGGTTATTTATGATGTTACATATTGTATTATTGCTTATAATGTTATACTTGTATTATATACAAAATGAAGGGATTGTTAGTTCTGTTGGGGGGGGTGGGGGGTGGTTACAGTTTCTCCCCACTGAGCTCCGCTGAGGCCCTAGTCCCCCCCCCCCACCATGTTCATATTCCTGCTCACGCAGGGGATGATGGTGGATGAAGCGGACGAGTTCGTCGCAGGCCCTCAGAGTAAGAAGCGAGGGGGTGGAGGTGACCCCAGTCTGGGGGTGGCTCCCAAGAGGAGGAGGAGCATGTCACCCCTGCTGCGGCGGCCCCCGACGCCGCCCGTCGTCGCCAACCACGTGCTGGGGAAGGGCCCCCCCGGGACCCCGAGCAGCAACAGCTTCATCAAGACCTCCACGGCACCAAAGGGTACGTCTGACATTATGGTGGTCTTTCTTAAGGAGGCGTGCTCTGACGCCGCGCTCTGACAATGTCGCCTACTTACGCAGGAACAGAGGTCGGCCTCGTCCCAGGCACAGAGAGCAACGGGGGTGTCAGAGGTGTGGAACCTGGCGGGGGCTGGCCTGGGGGGCTGGACGGGGATGTCGCCTCTGAGCCGGGCGGCGCTGCGGGCGCCAATCACGGAGGTGGATTGCAGGGTGACTTTGGGGAGGACGGATTGGATGAGAGGCCCGTGGAGCGGGCGGAGCACGGCGAGGAGCTGAGTCCTCCCGGCACGGAGGGCTGTGCCGAGAGGCCCGAGGGGGAGGCCGACCCCGTCAGGGAGCCCGAGACCATCTTCATTACTCCACTAGAGGGCAGCAACGCAGAACTGCGCATGAGGGTCATCAAGGAAGTGCGGAAGCCGGGCAGGAGTGAGTGGCTGACGGAAGCTGCGATGTCGCTCTCAGTGTTTTGGGGTCTCTGGGACGGAGAAGCTGTAGCATTGCGGGTGTGAAAGGTTAGGGTTCAGCACTTTGATGCTCCACAATCATGTGTCCAGATTACCAGACCATTTTCCGGCTGCTAGAGGAAGTGCGGGGCCCTGTGGAGGTGCAGAAGTACTTCATCCAGAATGCCATCAAGGAGGCTTCCAGGTCAGGCGACAGGAGCTGGAGTGTTAGCAGTGATGGGAGGGAACAGAGAGTACCTGTGTGAGGATGTCTGGTACAGCTCTGTCTCTTCTGTCACGGTTCTCCCCCTCACCTCACTCTGTCTGTTGTCCTGTCTCTTGCTCTGTCTCTTCTGT
>JAODKF010008381.1:14264-27093 GCA_026779585.1 Mormyrus proboscirostris
CGGTTCTCCCCCTCACCTCACTCTGTCTGTTGTCCTGTCTCTTGCTCTGTCTCTTCTGTCACGGTTCTCTCCCTCACGTTGCTCCCTCTGTTTCCCCTCATTTCAGGTTTAAGAAGCGTGTCCTAATCCAGCAGCTGGAGGCAGCCCTGGAGGAGATGGACACACGACAGCTCATGACCACTCGGCTCAACAACGCCCACTGCAGGTAGCATGGAAGCGGCGCACCCCCTGGGGGATAAAGGCACAACGGTGACCCAGAGCATCTGCGGCGGGGGTTGCCCAGGGCCTAAAACACGGAGCATGTCTTTATGTTTCTGCTCAACCGAAAGGTGAAAAGAAGCAAATGAACAGCTGTCTCCAGGGTGTAGATCTGTGACCCTGCCGGAGGGGACGGCTGGCTGGGGGTGTGGCCTGGGTACGGGGAGGAGCTCGATGGACGTGTTGAAGGAAGTAGGGTCTCTCGCAAGTGGCTGATGCAGAGGGAGGAAAGGCAGAAGGCTGGATTGGAGACACCAGTGGGAGTCTCAACTACCTCAGAGGCTTTTATGTATCGTTTCAGTGAATATTTTTTACATAAATGCCCCTGTCACCTGATGGCTACATTTCTACATTTGACCAGTCTTTGTTTAAAGCTTTCCAATAAAAACAAATCTCATTAGAAGGCTAAAAGTGACGCACGTTCCCTCCAGTGGACTCACAGACACTGGCTGTTTGGGGATGCTGTTCACACCCATATACCCATAATGTACCAGTCAAACTCTAATACCTGAAGACGTTTTAGATCTTTGGCTGGATTTGAATGGATTGCTGATAAACTTTGGTAAAATTCTGGATTAGTTAAGACCTGTCAGCTGCCAAATCCAGTCTGCCTCCATGGGCCTGGTTTATTTAGCCACAGTGTGCGTCACAGGACTGGTCCAGAACCACACTGCAGTCACCTCGTCACAGAACCAGTCAGCCCTGTTACATCATCCAGTACCATACTGCAGTCACCTTCTTACAGAACCGGTCGGTCCGGTTATGTATCATCCAGAACCACACCATAGTCACCTTGTCACCGGACGGGTTAGTTCTGTTACGTTGTTCAGAACTTTCAGAACCACAGACCAGATCTGTTTTTTGTCTTTGGTGAAAGATGTATATTAATTTTTAATGTTCATACATAATAAAAGGCTATTTTTGGACAGTATTCTTACCAAAGCAAAAAATGACTATTTTAAAGTAAACCTTGTATAATACATTTTGTAAACATGTCTTTTTTTAACAAAATAAACCTGAGGAGAGTTAACATGATTCTGTGTTTCTGTTTTGGATGCACGGTGCTTCCGCGAGAAGACGACTCACTCACTGAGTGCTTTGTCTGTTTATTCTTACAGTGTATAAAGTTATTTTGTATTTGGAATAGGTGGATATTATATAATAGTTTACACACTTCATTTATAAAACTTGCAGATGGGTGATTTGAGGTACGTACCCCTGTAGGGATACACTGTCCTTGATCGTCCAGATTCAGCAAAGTTTTGAAAGTGTGTACTCTTTTAATTACAAACTTAGGTGGATTTCAGCAAATGCTACCTTTGCTTGCAGTCATGTAAATGTAAATACTTCTTACACGTAGCAAGTCAGGGCACTGCGTATAATCGCAAAGGAGAATTCTATCCAAAAATGCATCCATCTATCTTGTGTTTGTCCCAGCCCAGAATCTCTCCTGTAGCTTTGTGCACACAGCTGGGGTACATGCTGGACAGGATGCCAGTTCATCGCCGGGCATCTATCCAAAACTGATAAACGTGTTTGTTCATATACCAGGAAATGATGTCGGGCACAAAAAACTCTAGATCATCTCCTGTGTTTTCTTCCTCCATTTTGCTTCCAATTCGAGATTTAATAAGATTTTTACAGCCTGCAATATCTTCTTGAAATCAGCTCTGGACCTTACTGAAACAGTCCTACTGTTATGAGGCTTTTACAATCTGGCAGTTTCTGTTGCTTTGAAATTATTAATGCTCTATAACAGGGTTTCCCAACCCAGTCCTCAGGGACCCACAGTCAGTCCACATTTTTGCTCCCTCCCAGAGCACATTTTTGCTCTCTCTTGGCTCCCGGTAGCAAAAGTGTCTGAGGGTCCCCAATGATTGACTTGGAAAACACTATGAACTCTATGAAATACTTACAAGATAAATTCAACAGTGACCCACCCTGCAGGAAATAAAAATACAAAATGTATTTTCATTTTTATTAGTCACAGAAAATTATGTGGTTGAGACTTCTAGGCAAAACATGAAGTTTATGTACATGTAGCAGAATTCCTCTTTAAAAACTGTCAAATGAAAAATTAAGGCTAACGTGCAGTCAAAACCATAATAAATTATATTATCAACATTTAACACTTTTCACACAATTTTAAAATACACAACATGTGCCCTATGTATGCTGTAGTTCTCCATAGCTGATTTCAGTTTACTTGCAGTATCACATCTATATATCCTATGCTACAGCTTCCTGCTTTACTACACATCCAACTCCTGCACAACAGATCGCATTCAAGTTAAAGCCAACCTGTAACCTAACATTACTTTGTGTAGAGTACAATGAAATAAAACCTTCCAATTAGAAACATCAGCATCAGTATTTAGTGAACTCAAGACAAAAAGGCATCAGAGTCTGCTTATTACGGCAAGAAATGGTTAAAAAAAAAAAAAATCTTGTTCATGGCTTGGGGAGGAAAAGTCCCAAGAAATCACCCCCATAAATACAGGTAGTGGTTCAGTCCAAGGTCACCTACTGCATTGTGATTGAAATGTAATAAGGATCGCAGGCAAACAGATTAACACCTGGGGGGTGTCTTATGAGAGCCAAGACCAGTACATTTTTTGTTTGGACGTATTTTTCACAGCTGAAAATAGAAACATGAAAAGGTGGGAGATGGAGAGGCAGAAGTCAGTGATGCGGGGGCTCCAGCTTGCGTAATCTCACAGGGTTGGCTGGCAGAGCCCGAGCGCAGGGGATGAACGAGGCTTGGTCAGGAGAATGAAAGAGAACACGGCCCCGGTGATTAAACAGATAAAAGGAAGGGCGGTTCCTCAAAGTGTCGAATGTTCTGGAAAAGAATGGCAGCGTTATAAAGTCGGAAGGACACTGGCTTTGCAATTACTCTGAATGACTGTACCAACATACATGGAACAGCAGGTGGCGTAACAGTTAAGGAATGTATGGAATTGTATGTTCCTTCTCAAGAGGGTTCTGTTCTGGAGCCAGATACCTGGATGTTTAACCTGAACTGTGCAAATAAAACATCCAGCCATATAAATGAATGAACTCACTGTGGATGTAAAATATTAGTTATTCACTCTGAGTTTGTCATGTTCTTATTAGGGAAAGACCTGAAAGTTCCCAAATTAATAGAGAAATATGTACAAATATCCAGATCACATTAAGTGGGGTCGCAAGGCACATTTTAAGAGAGCAGCAGTTTATTTTAGAAAAGCGGGATCCTAAAGGCTTACTTGTTTTTTAGTTCTGCTGAGGCATCCATGTCTTTGAACTCCCCAGCAATGTGGACTATGCCGTAACAGGCCACTATGAAGGCCAACAAAGTCTGCAGGACAATCTGTAAGAGCAAGGATGGGAATGAATCACGTGCTGGACCAGAACCGAAATTATTACAGGAGTACATTTAAAACGGGGGAAAAACAGATCACTTACATCTATCGGTAGTGTCTCATTCTCTTTCTCTGTGAGTCGCATGTAAGACCGATCTATAAAATCAGACATGAAACAATTGTAAATTGTACATACCTTAAATATGTCTGCACGATATGCGAAAAGCCTGCAAGCAATATTGTTATATTTATAAAACAATAAAGGAGTTGCAATTACCCGAAATCAACTATAGTCAAATAGAGCTTATCTACCATGCGAGTGTGTCGGCACAAAGCAGTACAGAAATGCGATGTGACTATCGTGCTGATGACGCGGAAACGATACATCGTGCAGCCCTACTTCAAAACAGCCAAATGCAGGCCTAAAGGGGCGTCGCTTGAACTACAACCTTTGCGTGTTTTTAAACTTGAGACTGCCTGCTCATTAGTATATCAGGCCCTGTTTGCTAGGGAGTTACACCCCTAATCACGCACAATTTTGATTTTACGCTATAATAAATAGACTGGCGCCTGCAGAAAATTTTGTGGTGGCCATCAGGGGCCAGTTATATTTAGGGGCATGGCTGCGACGCATCGGATCTCTTCGATGGTTCCGTTTATAAAATAGAATTATCCCTATTTTTGTTTCTGATATTTAGATTTGAGGTGGCTGGTCTCTGGCCACCCTTTACATCAGCCCTGAATACGGACAATTTGCATCCTTGTATAGACGACGGTTTCTGTACTGGACGATATCTAAGTTTACCACCAAATTTCATGAAATTCACAAAACGTTTCCTGTTACTGTTTCTAAGGACGATGTGGACAAGAAGTGCTTATTACCATTCCCGACAATGCAACCATAATTATATAAATAAGGTTATAAAAACTAACGGAAGGCTGGACTGTTTAGCCCTTTTCCACAGAATTAACTTATAAAGAATATGAGTTAGATCATTGTATGTTTACTTTATTCAAATATAGGACACTGGATACAATTTATGGCGCAACACGAGAACACAACCCCTGCAAGTACTTCAAATTATCAGCCACCTACGCATACGTACCAAGGCTAAATGGTTTTCAGTAAAATTTAACCCCATCATGACCAAACAATCACTGTACTCTTAAGTATTAACAGAAACGCTTTATAATCAGGTTTTGCTAATTATGTTAAGAGAGTTTCACACCTAAAACAAACAGCATTGCGTTCTACTGAAGCTGGCAGAAGTCAAAGTAACGAACGTAAAATTAATAAATTGTTGTTATTAAATGCCTGTTTGGTAGCAGTTAGAGCTCAGGCCCTGGTGGATGTATGGCTGGCGGACACCGAAGAAACGACTCGTGGTGTATTAGAAAAAGACAAAATTGACCTGACATAACGATCTCTGTTCAAGCAATTTGATGCTACTCACGCTGAGCTGCCGAGAAAGCTGCGTGAGCTAAAGCCAGCAGACCTACAAGGACCAGAGCCTTCCAAAACGACGAAGCCATCTTTAAAGCGCACAACGTCATTACGGTATTGTGCACATACCCTGGCCCTGGGAAAGACCGTCACGCCGGCGCACATTAATGACGCACCTCACAAGATCTTCCTAAGAGATAACACCGGCGCACTTTAATGGCGTACTCACAGCGGCGCATTTTAAAAACGCGCTTCGCAAACGGTACGAAACCCGCAATATTTAGTTTGGGAAATGACCGAATCTTGTTGATTTGAACAACTAATTAATATGATGCTATTTATTATGTTCTAGCATATTTTATCTGTGGCATTCAGGAATAGTATTCTACGAATAATTGGAAATAATAAGTGAAAGTTATTTAAAAACAAAGAAAGGGCTGCTTATGCCAAAGGTCTTATTGCTTTCCTCCAGCGTCACGTGACAGGGTGGGCGGGGTCAGTGAGTCGAACCGGAACAGCCTGGACAGTCCGGCTGAGTCCATCTCCACCAGATATGAAGTCCAGGGCTAGAAACGGTACGGCCGACAGCGGCCGCAAGGCTCTGCCGCTGTCCATCCTGGGCGGCCTGCTGATCTGCCTGTGCGCTGCGAGCCGGGCCGACGACAGCAGCATGGAGAACATCGTTACCGAGAAGCAGGCTGAGGAAAGCCACAGGCAAGACAGCGCTAACCTGCTCATATTCATCATGCTGCTCACTCTCACCATCCTCACCATATGGCTCTTCAAACATCGGCGATTCCGGTTTTTACACGAAACGGGACTGGCCATGATTTACGGTGAGGACCCAGGTTTCCCAGACATGGGGAATCCATCCGTCCGCTTACCTGCTGGTCACTGTCTGTAGATGCTGTTAAGGCGGTCGGTTAGAGGTAACGGTAGGAGAAATCATCACGTGTGAGCAATTTCAGGTGATGCTGAATAAAGCGTCTGCTGGACTGATGCATGTGTTAATGTGCCACTGAGGCATCATCCTCGCCTGGCGCTGGGGGAGCAGCCGCCGATCAGCGCTGACAGGCGGCAGTGCGGTGCTGCCCCTGTTTACTCTTGTGCTCCTCATGTGCAGAGAGGGCTGGTCAGCAGTCAGAAACACCGGGCCGTATTGTAATGATGTCAGGCCCCTTCTCTGTGTTCTCATTTTGAGGGTGTGGGTTTGAAGTTTTATTCACAAAAAAGAAAAAAAACACTAGAAAGGACAGATTGTAGAAAAATTCCCACTTATGTTTTATTTTTTGACTAAACGATGTAATGTTACGCAAAACATTTCGATCTCCATTTTTATATATATATATATATATATATGTGCTTGTTATGTTTGTTAGAAATTCAATTTTGAAGGACAAGTCTTTTAAGGATATTTTATAAAATGCTGAAAGCTTCCTTATTTACCAGGTTAATAATTACCGTTTAGTTATTTTACCACCTTTCACGGAAACATCTTAATAGTTTTTTTCCCCTCTTTCAGAGAAACATATTCCTGGAACAATTTAAGTTTGGGGATGGTTTGTTTTAATTCTGCCTGAACTTTCACTTTCAGCAGTCAGCAGTTGTGCTGTTCTGGTTTCTCCTCTTGAGTTTTGGGGCAGGCAGCCTGTGACTACTGCTTCTCTGCTGAATGTGGATGGGTTGGTAACTTTTGTGTGTCCCTGGCCTCCAGCTGCTGACTAGCTGATCACGGTATCTGCAGGAGTGTGTCGTGAACCGGCCGCTCTTCCCCTTCCCAGGTCTCCTGGTGGGCGTGGTCCTCCGGTATGGTATTCACGTACCCCGCGACATCAACAACGTGACACTCAGCTGCCACGTCAACGCCAGTCCGGCCACCCTGTTGGTCAACGTCAGCGGCCGCTTCTACGAGTACACGCTGAAGGGCGAGATCAACGCCAACGAGGTCAATGAAGTTCAGGACAACGAGATGCTCCGGAAGGTAATGGAGACGGCCCTGCCGTGGAGGACACTGCACGTTCATGTTCTGGACTACAGAGCCTGTAGAAAAGCACGTGTGTGTGCTTCTGTATCGACTGTGTGTGGAGGAGGGCACTCGTCCACGTCCTTAATAAAATTGCTCGAAGGGCCAGCCGAGGTGGTTGCATGCTGTGACGAGGGCATCACGCTGGAGGAGGAACTGGGGGGGGCGCGCTAAAGTACAACAACATTTGAGTCATAATCCAAGTCAGCAGCTTCTGGTAGGAGTAAAACAGGAGATAAAATAAAGTAGTAATCTATGTATAAAGCTTTGTTACTCGTGGCAGATGAAAGGATCACCCATCCATCCATACATCCATTTTCTGTTACTGCTTGTCCTATTCAGGATTGCAGGGGGTCCGGAGCCTATCCCGGAAGCAACGGGCGCAAGGCAGGGAACAACCCAGGATGGGGTGCCACCCCATCGCAGGGAATTAAATTGTGAAACTGCCATCCATGCAAACTCTGTTAGCATTCGGTGGCCGTGGTCTGATTCATCTCTTGACAGCTTCCTCATTGGAGTGATGCACTGACATCAGCTGAACATCTTTAAAAGCATTCTATTAGATATAAACGAGACTGATGTGTTTGTTTTGTCTGCAGCAGCGGTAACATTTGAAGGAAAGCCCCTTGGCTTCTTTCGACGTCTTGTAAAGGTCACTTCCATCGCTCTGAGTGTCGCATTAACGAGATGTGCAGTTTTACGGAGTTATTGGAAATAGAAAAATCTGTTAAAAGCGTGGGAGGAAGTTAGATAAGTATCTCGAAGGAAAGCAGAGTGAGTTTAGCTGTGAGAGCTAGGAAGTTCTCCGTGTTGGTAATGAATCACAGTGGGATCTACCTTGGCGTGCTGCGATGGGTTACCCCAGCTGTGTCCTCTTCCAGGTGACCTTTGACCCGGAGGTGTTCTTTAACATCCTGCTGCCGCCGGTCATCTTTCACGCAGGATACAGTTTGAAGAGGGTAAGTGAGGGGCCGGACCGTGGGTTTGGGTTAGCCAATGGCAGTCAGCAGAGCGAGAAAATGCTCCCGAACATCCGACATGTGAAGATACAGGAAGGACAAGAGCTGCTGTATAACTGACTGACTTTGGCAAAGATGTTGGTTTTAAGAATAGTTCGGTTAAGCTGGAGGATGACGATGGTGATGGTGATGTTGATGGTTGTCATACCGCTGAGGAAGTAGCTTGACTGCATTTTCCGTCATTTCAGAGACACTTTTTCAGAAACATGGGCTCCATTCTCGCCTATGCCTTCATGGGGACGGTCGTGTCCTGTTTTGTCATCGGGTGAGACTCGGACGTACTCCTGGCGTGTGGATGTCATGGGTGGGGGGTGTGGTTTAGGCCGTGTGCACTGACCGAGGCTCCGCCCACGTCTCGCCCCTCCAGCATGGTGATGTACGGCTGTGTCGTGCTCATGAAGCAGGTGGGCCAGCTGGCCGGCGATTTCTTCTTCACCGACTGCCTGTTTTTTGGAGCCATCGTGTCGGCCACAGACCCAGGTGCCTGCCGCCCTCACCTACGGCCCTCTGCATCCCGGCCCGGTGTGACCCGGCAGAGTGAATTCGCCATTGGGCCTTTGAGCTGGAGCTGTGACCCCAGTTGCTTTATCAGTTGTACGTCGCTTTGGATAAAAGTACCTACTAAATAAATGTTCATGATGGCTGTGCTGTACTGTCCCCTCTGCAGTCACCGTCCTGGCCATCTTTAATGAGCTCCAGGTGGACGTTGATCTCTACGCTCTGCTTTTCGGGGAGAGCGTGCTCAACGACGCCGTGGCCATCGTCCTGTCCTCGTAAGTTTTCCCCTCCCCGGGGAGTGCGGCGATGCAGGTATTGTTGGGATGTTGGGATGACATTTAGGCTCTGCTGTAACCATGGAAATGCCCCGTTTAGGATCTACGGTGTTCTCCTGTCTGTAAATGAATTGCAGGCTTTATTCAAGAGTCTGATGAAAATCGGCGAGACCTGCACCCCCAGAATGGCTGCTTCTCAGGGCTTTTCATCCACGTAGACGGAGAGGAGGGTTGTGCGGCGCGTCACCTCTGAGCATCTGTGTTGCTAAGCAGCGGCTGATCGCTAACCCTCTAACCCCCGGCACCTTCCCAGAATTCTCATTTATTACGGCAAGGAGAGCCAGCGGGCGAGGCACGGAGCGAGCCGGCCGGTGGAGGGGCCGGAGGGCGAGGTGGAGACGCAGGGGCCGCCCCCCAACGGGTGTGCCGCCCTATTTGCGTGTGCCCCGGCGAGTGGCCTAACTGGCATTGTTAGGAATGCTAATTCCCAGCACAGGACCTCGGAATGGCATCGAGGTGCCCTTTGACCTCTGAGCCCTGTCCGAATGAGCGGATCCGGCTGGCTTACATTCCTTCTGGCGTTTATACGAGGCTTTTGCCGCTTCGTTAGCCGGATCTGGCTGGTATGGCTTGACGTGCTGGTAATTGGCTTGTGGGGCCCTGGTGTTTAATCAGGTCTCCTGTGTGCTCTGCTGTACTGCCGACCTCCAGTATCTTTCTGACCCTCCACATTCTTATCTGTAATAGCGTGATGTAACCCTACAGACTACTGACATCTTACACTCTATTTCTGACCTTGGTTTCTCTTGATGCAAAGCCACAGAAGAATGATATCATTCACTCGGTTTATCAAATATATAAGACCACAGTAGAGGTATACAGACGCTCCTCTACTTACAAACGTTCAACTTACGAACTTTCAGACATACGAACGAAGAGGACTGTAAGTCCAAATTGTGTTCATCGGGCTCCCATTTCCTGTCCAGAACATTTTTTTTTTTTCTGCGCGCCAATTTTGCCTAATACGACTTCTGGCCGCTACTCCCGCCGCGCAGCAGCGTAGTGTGCGTACTCCCAGCATCCTAGTTCTTAGTACTTACGTAAACCCTTAAAATAATGTTGAATAACGACTTACGAACATTTCAAGTTACGAACGGCCGTTTGGAACATCTCTCATTTGTAAGTAGAGGAGCGTCTGTATATCATCATGTGTACTTGACTCTACTTGCGTTCTCATCTATTTTACATCATCCTCCATTGCTGAAGACCAGTACAGTACAGACGGTAAAAATGTCTGGATGTTGTTCTTGCCCAGTTCTGAATATCAAGGATACATCGGTTGCATCCTCAACAAATTAGTCCAACTCCATGATTCATTGAATCCTAATTTCGTTCTTGGGAGGCAAGTTACCAAGACCACTCTTGCCAAGACCACTCTTGCCAAGACCACAAGAATGATTTTTGTGTTGAGAAACACCCAATGTGTCTTCGGTACAGTTTCCCATGACATAACACCACACAACAGTGACATCATCAGTAGATCTGTGCTCTAGAGTTGAGGAATGGGTTGGGTGCTGGTTACCCAGAGATATCATGCCTTTCCTCTCACCCAGAGCCCTGTGGGAGTGACATGTCCTGGCGCCAGGCATGGGTGAACCCTGTTAGCTGCATGCTGTGGCTGCTGTTGCGAGTATCTTGTCCTCCTTTAGCTTCTTCCTCTTCCAGAAAGACATTAGTCACTCCTCTATTGCATCCGACCTGCATGTTTTGAGATCTTGGGTTGCAAGCCGCCTTACGGGAAGCTCCGCTCTGCCTCCGCTCTGCCTCCGCTCTGCCTCTAACCCTCTCTGTGTTCTGCCTCTGCTGCCTTCAGGTCCATCGTAGCCTATCAGCCAACCGGGGACAACAGCCACACCTTCGAGGCCATGGCCATGCTGAAGTCCTTCGGCGTTTTCCTGGGCGTCTTCAGCGGCTCCTTCGCCCTCGGCCTGGCCACCGGCGTCATGACGGCTCTCATATCCTCCCCTCACTTGTTCACCTCTGTCTCGCTGGCTTAGTCGCCGGTCTGCCGCGTTTTTGGTTTAGTGGTCCCCGGCCCGCTTAGCCGGCGCTTGGTGTCAAACTGATCTCCCATTTCCCTTGACCCTTCTTCACGTCACCAAGTTCACCAAGTTGCGGGACTTCCCCCTGTTGGAGACAGCGCTCTTCTTCCTCATGTCCTGGAGTACCTTCCTCCTGGCCGAAGCGTGCGGCTTCACAGGTGACCACAGACCCCCTCCCGCCTCCCCCTAGTAGAAGGGGTCAATACACATAAGATACAGGTGTGACTCAGCCTGGGGTCAGATTTTGCTGTTGGTGCTGATGAGCTGAATGAAAGCTGTGAATTCGGGCTTCTCAGAATAGCGCAAAGATCAGAATCAGAACTTTATTGCCAGTATGTGGAAACGTACCAATTCAAGTCAGTTTATTTTTATATAGCATGTTTTACAAGAGTCATCGCGAGGCGCTTTATATGAATGTGTTGTGATACATTACGGCATCAGAAATTGAATAAAGAAAGTCAAATGACAACAGAGGAGTGGAACCAAAAACTCCCAAGTAAGGAGGAAAAAAAACCTCTGGGGGGTCGAAGGTCAACTGGCTACCCCCCCCCCCATATCCCCCCGGACATACTAACATTACTGAAAACAGGAAAGGGAGGACTCGCTTGCTAAAGGCTGGGTATAAGCTGTGATTAAGGATCAAAGCAAAGTACATCAATGAGTCTGTTATTCACGTTGGGTGTGTAGGTACCAGAATACACACACACACACAGAACACTATGTGCAAAAAAAAAATAATAAATAATAAAGAATACAAAAAATTATGGAAGAGACAGTGCAAGACGCTGTCGATGCAATTGACTAGATCAAGAACCAAAAAAAGGTTCTTCATTGTAGATATGCCATTAAGACCACTGGGCTTTCAGAACAACTTGGATGTGTCAGATGTGGAGGTTGTAACGTGATATAATATGAAGGTCGGGGAGAATCAAGCGACCTAGTGATGGAGATGAGTGGCTGCCGGTCTCTTGGGGGGGCGCCCTAGGCCGGCTGGCTAGGCTGTTACTCCCCGGCTGTACAGGAGGCTGACGATAGAGCGCCGCCTTAACGCTCAGGCGTGGCTGCCGGCCCTGACACCTCCCTGCTCTGCTATCCGTCCCTGTAGGTGTTGTGGCTGTGCTCTTCTGTGGAATCACCCAGGCCCACTACACCTACAACAATCTGTCCCCGGATTCCCAGGACAGGACCAAGCAGGTAGGGGGGTGCCTTTGCCAAGACTACGGGGGGAGGGCTATCGTCACACTGCATCTGGGTTATGGGTTTGATTTTGCCCTTTTTCTGAAGGTGTATCCTGCAGTGTGATCTTCTTCATCATTGTTTTTTATGAGCTCACAGTTGTTTTCAGGACGGTGCTTGTATTGCGTTTCTGAGGCAGGGTATTTGCGTAAGCGATCGAGACAGAAAGTTCCACCCCAAAGTACCGAAGTACCAAAAAAGAGCCCCACTGGACCTTTTGGTATGGCTGCTTTGTTGACCCTAATTGAACGGCTACTTGAGCGTTGACTTTGACTCTGTTGTCAGAAGATGATATGCTGGTTCTGGATCTATCATATGTTTGGCAGAGTCATGTTTTGTTGCGTTTCCTTTTGCAGTTTAATGAGTGCAATAAACATTTAAACTTAAGAAAGAAAAAAAAAATCATCACAGAGAATCGTGATCTCAATTCTAAGCAAAAGAATCGTGATTCACATTTTTTCCCCCAGAATTGTGCAGTCCTAGTGTGGTCCTACCCCACAGTGCAATGCAGCAGAGGTGGAAAGTTCAGGTTCACAAAGTACAAATCCAGACCAAGTATTTGTTTCAACCAACCAGTTGAGTATAAAGAGTCACAGTCACAGAGTACTCAACTGGTTGGTTGAAACAAAT
>JAODKF010008505.1:0-18032 GCA_026779585.1 Mormyrus proboscirostris
TTGTGTTTCTCTTTGTTGTTTGTCTGTCTGTGAGTAATGGACCATGAGTCTGCAAATAAATAAAATAAATAAATAAAAATATCCGATATCCATTAATTAGAGGAGGGTAGTGTTTTTTTTCATATACTTGAGACTGCATGTTTAATTACCTTAAACAAACAGGAGTGTGATGTTATTCCCTCATTTTCTCACATTTTCTTTGCTATATTAAAACTGAAACCACAAAATATCTTATCAAAGTAAATGTGAAAAAATCCAAAAATGTGATTAAACCATAAACAAGACTTTTTCAACCTCCATGACCTCTATTACTACCACCAAAAGGCCTTATACAGTGGCCAACACGTTTTTTTTTTACATGCACATTGTCGCTTATAGATGATACATAGATTGCCGCTTATGGATGATACTAAAAGTAAAGCAGACGAGTCACGTGATATTACATCTATTGGTTCAAATAATATAGCGCCATCGAGGCACGCCTTTTCATTGGATAGCGATGTCTGAGGAAGTGAGCGGTACACAGCGAAGAGAATCTACTGGCAGCATTGTCTGTGGAATGAATGGGGTGTAACGGACGGAAGATATTTATTAAGCTTCTTTTTACGAAATCTGAAATAAAACGATGATACGATGACGATAAAACGACCCGTGCGCAACATCTTGTAAGTAGCTGAGTCACGCTTTAAGTATCCACTGACGGGGGATTACGCAGCGCAGGAGATACAAGACAGCAGCTCGAGCGATGCTCGTGCTTCGTGCCAAAGTGGGAGTGCTGAAACACGAGATGCTTGAAGTGTTAGGTGCATGCACGGGGGAAATAAAAAAATGCTATATATTTGGGTTATATAAATGGAATATCTGTGTTGAGCTCTGTCAGTAGACACCAGGAAACCATTCAAGATTGATACCTAACTATATCATGTTTTTTTAACAATTCTATGTGTCATTCGTTGAAGAGTCGCGTTTTCTGGAATTAAGACTATTGAGGTAAAACTAACAACAATAATAATGGTGATTGTGAGGATCGTAATATTTAATGTATTATTCAGTGTTGCTTTTAATTTTTTACTGGAATCAGAGATTGACTCTGCCTGTACATATCAGGCGGATACAGCTAACATGATGTTCTCGATCGCAGGAAACGAACAGATCTATCATCTAGCGCTTATATATGCTGCTTCTATGTCGCATGAAATCCGGTAGTCCGTATTGCACCTAAGCAAAGGATAAAGCCTAATTTTGTGTTTAAAGTTGAAAGCTGTTTTAGGCCGTGTTTTGTACCTTCCGGCTCAGGATTGTTACCGGTTAAACACCTGTACCAAACTGTCCTCGTCGCAGATCGTTTTCCATGTGAACCAATGAATCGGCGTTCCAGTATTAAAGGCCTACAGAAGCGCTCTGCGCCTCATACCAGGTATCTGCGGGTATTTCTTGTAACAGAATTATATACTATTGCCTAAGTGAATATATCGGGAATGATGTCCTCTGTTTCTTTAACAAACGCCATCTAAAGGCATAGCCGAAACTGTCAATCAGGACAAAAGGACACGTCACTAACATTAGGTTAACCAAATGAAAAATGGGTGTCAGATTTTCTTGCGGGGGAAAAACTGTTGAGCAGTGTTTGGTCCTTTCAAAGTATCTGGATCAGTCCGTGTTTTGCATGGGTTCATTCCTTTTTTGCAACAAAAGTATTATCTGAAAATTTTCACTGGGTTTTGTTGCCCTCTTGCCATCTTTGGAAGCCAACCTTATTTTTAACAGCCATTGTTTCTTGTGTATAAATGGCAATGATCCATTGAGATGATTTAATATAGCCATATTGTTATTTTCTATGTATATACACTTCATTTTCTGATTGATTGGCAATCTACCTGGGCTCACCTGCTTGGTGCCCGCGGCTGCCTGGGATGGGCTCCGGGTGAGTAAGGGGCAGATAAATGGTATAAATGGATGGATTTCTCTATAGTTGTCAAGCAACAGTTATATGACAAAATTTGTCTTATATCTTATTGATGAGTTAATTAATGATGTAGATATACCCAGGGGCCTGTATCATGAAGTGAGTAGCCAAAAATGATTAGTACACTATGAAAAAATGGTCAGAAGTGGAAATGAAATTTATGATACTGAAGAACAAACTTTGAAAACTGTCAGAAATGTTTCAATTATTTGTGTGCTGTTTAAAGAATCAAGATAAATTTTATACAAACATATTCTGGAATCGTGTTCAAATGATGTAATTTATTGCCTTCAAATAATTATTTGTACACCTGGCCATTCATAGAGTTGGACGAATAGGTGACAATGGGAGGGGTTCTCAGTCGATAGAGATCATTTAACACAACATAAACAAGCAGATGTTCCAGGTAGGCAGGTAATTGGGTGCCTTTTGTTTCTACAAGTAGCCTTAGTGGTCATTCTCCACCCAAGTGTTTGTAGGGTTTGTAGTCTGGGCTAAATGTATTGAAGGTCTATTTAACCTGGGGTACCTTAAATCATGTTTAGCCCATCTGACTAAACAAGAAATCCTGCATTGTGATACAGACCCCAGATGCATAGTTATTGTGTAGGAGTTATCGTGGTTACCTGTTGAATTGCATTATCCTGAGGCTAGGGCTGCAACCCGTCCCTTATAATATGGGATGGTCCTATATTAGAAAATGAAATGCTGTGTCGATCCTGTATAATAAAGGATGAGTGTCAATTCTACCTGAGGCTGCACTGTACATAGTACCACAGTAGACATCACTGATCACCAGACAGCTCTTAAACAGAACTGCCTGCTGGGTACAGTATGTAGAAGTAACTTTGTGTTCTTCGGATCATTTTGTCATTAGGTTTTATTGTTTTATGGGCTAGGGTATTCTAACAAACTCTGAGCTTGTATTTTGTGTAGGGGGCAAAGGTCAGGGGACAGATCTACCTCTAGGAGCAGAAAATTAAACAAGCTGTTGTATTTTGTGTCATTTAGATCAGTGGTGGGCAATCTTATCTGCAGAAAGCCAGTGTGTATGCAGGTTTTTGGGATAACCTTTGTCATTTGTTCAAACCCAGGTGTGATGACTCTCGGCCAATCAGTCCTCTAATTAGGGAGTTGCAGCAAAAACCTCCATACACCAAGGCCATTTCTACAGTAGATAAGATCTCCCACCTCTGATTTTAGATGTATCTGGTAGCATGTGCAGAGAGTCCAGCCAGGATAGTTTGTCACTGAACAGTGATGTCGTTCTTGATCATGAGTAACAGGAGGACTCTCAGCTGTTATAGGGTCCTTACTGTCTGTCTCACCCACACACTCACAGATGCATGAGAAGGTCAGTTTACTCACAGCTGTACTTTATGCTAACTTTTTTAGACCTGGACACAGATTCTAACTACACAGATCTGAGGTCTGGATCAAGTTAGTATGTTGAATGCCTGATACCCTCTTAAAAAGCATTCTGCAGAGGCCATGTACCATATGTATACATTTATAGATTGGGTGCTCCAGTTTGAGTAATGTGTGTCTACATGACCTGAGTATGTCTGTCTGTCTTGTGTATTTATTTGGTAATTGTGACAATATACAATAACAGTGTTGAATGTGACACTGCCATGGGATTCATTTCTTCTGTCTGTGCTTTGTACTAACACTGCAGTTTCTGACCATGCTTAGGGAAGCACAAGCCTCTTGCCCTGCTTCCATCATGCTGCCCCGTAGAATGCAGATGTCACGCCACTTGCCTCCTGTTGGCCAGGGAAGTCTGAAGTCTGGTGCTGTCTTTTTTTAGTTTTTGTAAGACTAATGATTATACCACCTTCAGATCTCAAAACTACTCTTTTCTCAAGTAAAGGAAATATTACAAACTGAATGGAATGAAAATATTGATGGCAAATTTTATGAAATCTGTCCAATTATTGGAAAGCTGAAATTAGTTAATTTTAAAATTCGATGGGACCAGGTCATCTGTACAAGGAGTTGTCATTTTACTGACTCCCTAAAATAGGTTCTTATTAGTCAGCCAGAGTTTTATTAGTTAACCCAGAGTTTATTTACTATTGAAAACTTATCTTAAGCATCATATTTACATTGTTTTATCTGTTGATAATGTTTTTGCTATTTATGAAGTTCTTACGCTTTTGGTTTTTGAATTTGTTTTAATACCCATGTGCTCTTGCCATGAATATAGTCCTGGTGGCTGGTGTGGCGTTAAGTATCAACATAACTAAATAATCATTATGGCGGCCAACATGAATCAGTACAGGGTTATTGAGAAAACCAGTCCAGTGTGCCTGTGCTTCCACAAGTGTTAGGTCTAAACAGAGAAGATGTTACCACAGACAGTTTTCAGACAGTTATCTGCCTGTTGCACCCGTATAGTACTGAAAATCTGGCATCCAGACAAATGTTTTCCCTGTCATCTAAAGCCCGGATGATTATTGTGCATGCACCTTATAATTGCGAGGAAATCGAGATCTGATATCATGCTACCCTAAAAAAGACTGTAGATGATTTCATGTTTTATTTCATTTTTCAGATCAGCAGAGTGGCTCGGCACGTACGACTGATCATATTTTAAGGGTTGAGGTTTGAATCTCTGTTCTGTGTGTGGCCTTTCTCTCTGGGTCATGCAGGCTTCTCCCAGGTACTGTGGATTCTTCGTTCAGTTAGTTGATTTAGTGTCTCTAAAGTATGACTAAAGTATGAGTGTGTGCCCTGTAATGGGCTGATTTCCTGTAAAAGGAAACGTAAGTTACAAGAATCCTCTTAATAGTTACTGCAAAACATGTCAAGAGTTGTGTAAGCGGAGCAGCTGGCTGGGAGTCTCCTGCCAGGGCAGATGTATGTATAAGGGGTATGTTCCCCCTTGGCTTATCTTTGGAACAGCACAAGTTTCACTTTCACTGTATTGAAGATGTGTGTCACATCAGACACGTCCCCATCTACTCCCATGACCCACAGCAAGAGCTTGAGGGCTTTTTCTAGCATTGGGCTGCACAGCGGGGTTCAGCACTTGAGACTGAGCATTAATAATTTTATTAATATTATCAGTAATTGATAATGATAAACAAGTAACACAGTATCCATTATGCCCAGTTTTACTTTAACTCCTCGTAGACTTCTAACAAATTTTTTTTGGCTCGTCTTCAATTCATATTTATAAATATACTACATTTATTCTGCAAGTTAAATGGAGAACTGTGTCTTGACCTATAGTGACTACTGAATGAAACAGTTGATTATGTGTTGTATAGCACCTAGGCCATAAACTTGATATGTATACCTTGTCAAAAGGGATTGCTTTTTACATTTATTGGTTTATATCATTATAGCATAAACACTGTAGCGTTGTGGAGCTTATCGTGCAGTTGGTAAAGATGAGTATCCACTTTTGCCTATGAGTTAATATGTGCAGTATGCTTCAGGAACATTCTTAAAGACCAACAACTAAAAATCAGGTATTGTAGAGCTGGACGATATGATCAAAAAATTATATCGAGGTATTTTTCAGTTATGTCAGTTTCACGATATCCAACAGTTTTTATTTTTTAAAAGTATGACTGGGGACACATTACAGGACACGTTTTTGTTTTACATTTTTGCATTGTTCTCACATTAACTATATTTTACTATTAGCCGTTGCACCTTTACACTACCTTAATGATAACATACGGCTAATGTGTTTGTTGGCTAACTGCTTATAGATAAACAGCTAATATTAAGGTGTGCACCGGCCAAGTTAACATTTTTGATAAGTGTTTAATAGCTTGCTGACCTCGTGAAATTTCTCATGAAGACCGGGATGTTGGTCTTTAAGATGCTTCACCAGGTTTGATTTCACCGCCACAACTTTGTAGCACTGTTTGCATATTTACTTATCGACATCCTTAGCCTTCCTATGCTCGTCTGCAAAATACTTCCAAACGGCACTTTTGCGTTTTTTTTTTTTACTAAAGCAGCTTGAGAAATGTCTTCAACTGCAGCATATGCCATGTTCAGCCAACTCAGTATATGTGTGTTAACCAGCGCGAATGCGTTCAGCAGCTATTGAGAGTAGGGGAGGGGCTGTAAAAGTGTGTGCGTGGACGCGCTCCTGCGCTGTAGCGGCGAATGAGGCGAAAACCACACTGTCGGTATCAATAATTGTGAAAATGAGTATCTAATCAGATACTAATTTTTATTATCGATTAGTATCTGAGAATTGATTTTTTGACAACCCCAGTGTGTCATTATTTTCAACTCCAGCATCAGCTATATCTTCCGTTTCTGATCTTTCACGGTACATTTTTAGCGGTGCAGCAGTGAAAAGGGTCCCCACTTAAACAGTTTCCAGCTGCGCTACTTTCCGAACGTTGTGTAGGCTATTTAAACCAGTATTGCGGTATAAGAAAAATTCATATCATATCAACAACAAAAAGGGTTTTCGGTATGAACCGGCATTAAGGTATTGCATGCATGCAGGCTTATCATTGATCCTGTGACACATCAAAGCAAAGCAGGCGGCTTGTTCTCTTATTTCTGTCTGTATCCCTATCGCACTTCAGCTTTTTTGTGTATTTGCTCCTATTCATTTCAGCAGAAAAGAAAAAGAGGTTATCCATTTTAAATTAGGGCATCCAACACTTCTCTATTTTCCCTTGGGTCACAATATGATATTGTGGGAGTAGGAGTAGTCAAGCCAGAGCCTCTCATTGTTGTGACTACTGTACTGGTGCATAAAGTACAGTTAAATTTGTGGTGTGGAACTTGTTAATCGGTTCTGACTGTTCAAAGAAACCACCTCTGCCTGGTCATTCTCAGACATGACCAACTTGCCTTAAATGCAGAAGAAGGTTGATTAAAGAAGACGCATATTAAAAATGTGTAAAAGTTGATCAGCTTCAGGAGATGGGAAAAAATAATGATATATGCCTGTGCAGGCATTCTTAGGTGATATATCCCTGTGCAGGCATTCTTAGGTGATATATGCCTGTGCAGGCATTCTTAGGTGATATATACCTGTGCAGGCATTCTTAGGTGATATATGCCTGTGCAGACATTCTTTTTTTCTCTTGTCACACTTAATATACACAACCATTTTAACAGGTGATATATGCCTGTCCAGGCATTCTTAGGTGATATATCCCTGTGCAGGCATTCTTAGGTGATATATCCCTGTGCAGGCATTCTTAGGTGATATA
Source organism: Mormyrus proboscirostris (assembly GCA_026779585.1). NCBI lineage: Eukaryota > Metazoa > Chordata > Actinopteri > Osteoglossiformes > Mormyridae > Mormyrus > Mormyrus proboscirostris. The sequence goes on from JAODKF010008505.1 coordinate 7,168, forward strand.
TGCCTGTGCAGGCATTCTTAGGTGATATATCCCTGTGCAGGCATTCTTAGGTGATATATCCCTGGGCAGGCATTCTTAGGTGATATATCCCTGTGCAGGCATTCTTAGGTGATATATGCCTGTGCAGACATTCTTTTTTTCTCTTGTCACACTTAATATACACAACCATTTTAACAGGAAGGCGTTGCTGTGCATGTTACTTTTAAAAACGTAGATGTACCTAATATACGGAACACTATTTTTAGTTTGTTCAACGGGCTGCCACCATATATGGTCCTATAGCACCTTGAGTTTGCACCTTTTGTACGGTGTATTTCAGAAGAATGGTGTAATTAAAAAATGCATTTGCTGTAGAGATTATTATTATATTACAGATAAAACTGTAAGAGCCCAGTATGCCTGTCTGACAGCATCAAGTGTGTGAAACTGGATGTGTTTCAGTTAAGCCATTTCGTAATGTAGAGTTTCGTTACTGTGTGGTAACCCAAAAAGGCTGAAAACAAAGCAAGCACTCTGGCTAGATGAATAGGTACAGTGGCAGGATGACCCGCTCATGCGGTAACAAAGGATATGAAAGGATTACAGAAGACGGCACATTATGGGGTCCTGCTCGCCTGGCTTCTCAGAAGCCTGTATCTGTTGATTCCTATAATGCCAAAGTGGGCTGGCAGGTGTACAGACTTGACCTACTTACTCTGGTAAGTCTCTGAGGGCTCTTGTTCATTGTGTTTTGTAAAAGGTGTTTAACCTGACCAGAAATAAAGTTTACTTAAATTTTAGTATGTGTACCTAATGGGGAAAAATTAAGTAGGTGATATTTTTCTCTATATGCAAAAATAAATATATAGAATCGAACAGCTGTTTGTAAGACATTATGCCTTAGAAATCAAGATCTAAACACAGGAACCCTTGAGAGTAGCTCTTGTTTTGTGATCTTTATTGTCACAGCACTCCTATGTAATTGTGTGATAATGCAGCGCTGACAGACTAAAACAGACTATACAGTTAAGTTTTTCATTTACATTTAATTTTTCTTAATATATTTTCAGCATCTCTCACCTCCTCAGGAAGGCTGTTCCGGTGGCATGCGCATAATAACAAAAGGGTTTATCACCAAATGTCTTTGCTTTGCTTTGTCAAACAGCTATGGGAGCATGATATGTTCTGTGCTAGGGGATGGGATAACCATGTGTCGTATCAGAGACATGCAGTACCAGAGCGCCTGGCCTTTTTCACTGACTGATTATAAATATCCTCTTTTTAAGATCCCTTTTTCAATCATCCGACAATCACCAACTTAGTAAACTGCAACACGCCCGAAATTATTAATACAGTAACTCAGAAATAGTAGTGAAAGATAAGGAAGTAAAGCAGAGATACTAAAAGTATCAACAAAACAATACATTCCATCACATGACCTGCAAAGTTGTCTATGGCAAGCAGTTCAAAGACGCAATCGAAGTGGGGACTGCAGATGAACGAGGTTGTCTACTGTCACCTTTTCTGTTCTTGCTTGTGATTGGTTTATGAAGTCATTCAAGTTGCAAAATGAGGAACAGAATCCAATGGACACCTTGGACATGGCTTGATGATCAGGGGCCTCTGTCATGAAGCAGGATGTTTTGCTTAGACTGATAACTAGTTGGATTTCAGGTAGTGTGGGCTAAATGTAAGTGAATGAAGATAATGCTCATTTAAGCCGGGCTACCTTAAATCCGACAAGTTATCCAGTTAAACAAGAAATCCTGCTTCATTACAGAGGCCCCAGGACAATTGTTCCGTATTGTCAACAGATGCATGAGAAGACAAATGATGTAGCAGCTAGCTTGCTGAAGTTGGCCTCTGTTAATTGGAAAGGGAAAAACTACAGACCTTGACAAGCAAAACAGTACAGATGTCAGCTGCAATGTGGGAGTATCAAACTGGGAGAATCTCTTTTGAGTCTCCCTGTTTTTAGGCTGGCTTGTTACAAATGTCATTGACATTCCCAGGCTCAAAATTCTCGATATGGCCCTGATTAGCTGACAAGCAAAACTGTACTGATACTAGTTGGAGAGAAAAGTACAGGTCTGCAGAAGGCATAAAGGAACAGATTTATTTGACACCTTCAAGCCTGTTTTGGTGAGTTAGCACCATAGCGCTAACTCACCTGGAGTGCCTGAAAAAATAATATAGAATAAACCTTTTAGGTAAGACTAAATCTAGCTTTGCATAACAGCCAAATTCCCACTCAGCTAACATGCATGGGGATTCTAGCACTTCAAAAGCACCTGTTTGCTGAAGGAAAAACATGTAATTCCAATGTAGACAGCTGTTTTTAGAATATACACTGTTTCTTGTGAATTTTAACTTCCCGAAGTCTTATTGTGATGACAATAAATAGAAAATTGAAAGAGAAATGGTGCCAGATTTTTATAGATCACAGGCCTAGTTTGTTCTCAGCATCCTGAGTAAATCCCTTACAAAACAAACACAAGCAGGGCCCTCCGTCTAGAGCACACTTCAAACGCATATTTCCGGAACAGTCTTGCCACACCCGCTTTTGCTAAATGGCGAGTCTTGATATAAAAAGTGCGATTCTCACCATTGTAAAAAGCCTTTCTATTAATACGCAGGAAGAACTAATAAAGGGAGGGGGAAACACATAAATAGTCCTTTTCCTCTGTTGCCCCAGATTTTGTTAAATATTTGCAGCAAATGCAAATTATTAACAGTACTTTTCAATGGTATCACGATTTTCCATAAGCGCACTGACACCTGAGTTTTGGTGAGTGGGAAAAGTTGCGCAGTAAAGCTTCCAGCTGTTATTTTTGTTGGCATGGTAGTTAATTTTGTGAAAATGACGAACTGTCCATATTGTCTTGCCCTTACTCATTAAGTTTGAGACTGTGTGGGAAGTGGGGGGGTTCAAAGTCCTGAATTTAAGTGGCACAGTGGCAACATGCTCCTCTTTCACACTGTTTCTTAGCTTGTCGTTACAGTCAATCCAGGCCGTTTCCTACCCAGACTGACTATTACACAATCGATACCTGAGTAACTTTTTTTGTTTATGAATGAAGCATCATTCTGCTTGGGTTATGTTCTGCTGTGTGACCTATGCCTGCTGGGATAGGCTCCCAATCATTGTAACCTGAGATTTGAGGGTTGTTCCTACATATGGATTTGACCATGGAGGTTTGCGTGATATAAAGCTGAACATTAAAAAAGCCATCTCAAAGAAAAAAGCATTCTGGGAAAAGGTTAACTATTGTATTTGCATTATGTGTGCCTGAGATACCATGGTGTGTTCCATGGTATAGCCACTGGGGTGAGAAAGACAACAGTTGTTAAATCTGAGTATATATTTGTATATACTACTGACAGTTACACTAGCAGTTTGTTCTTGGGAAAGTGAGGACTGGTGAGCAGGTTTTGAAGTACTGCACTTCTCTTGTGTTCTTTTTATTCTACCCCATCTGGAGCTGTTCTGAGGCAAAGTGTTTGTTATTCTTGGTGTGTGGATTGAGAACCAACATCTGAACTGCTACAAGTGATTATTTTTTTTCCTTCCCTTTTCCTGGCTCTGCTAAGTTTGGGTGGACGATTCCTCCCTGAGCAATGAGGTCATTGAAAAAGATCATCTGGATAAGAAGTGTGAGTTTCTGAGTGCTAATGTGATCAGAGAGCAGGACCGATTATTTCATACCTGGATCACAAACGACCTACCCGCTTCTCAGATAATGACTCCAGCCTTCAGGCTTGTGGTCAGCATGTACTTTTGTCTTTGGGTGATCAGCTAAGTACAAGGAACGACACAGGTGAGTTGAATGGACTAGGCTATGGAGAGGTCTATATGTTAGTGGATTTTGTAGGATTGATGATTGTCATAGACTAAGTTAGTGGTGCTTGAGCAGACTGATTTTTTTTTTTTTTTAATGTTGAGTAAAGTGAAGGATGGTACTTATAATAAATCTGGCAAAAGGGGCAGAGTCAGTGAATTTTGGATTTGCTTTTAAATACTTCCCACTCATTATAGTTTGATTAATTTTACAGTCCTTAAAGACAAACTTTATGTAATAGTTTATCAATTCTATTTCAAGTCTAAACTTTGTACAGTTTTATGTGTTATTAACCTGCCAACCTTTTTGTAGCTTTTTCTTAATTAGAAGAAAACAGTTTCTTAAAATAGTGACTGTAATATTATTTTTATTCTATTTTTTTCGTGTGTTGAATTGTTGCAATTGGAGGAAACTGAGGGTTAATTAAAACCATCATAGTCAGTGTATACAGAGGGAAGAGGCTTCGATATGGAGGCCAGTTTTTAATATTTTTATTAATATCAATAATAACTTTGGTAATGCATAGACTCAGTTTTAGTTCTGGAAAAAGCATATATCCATTTCAGGTTTGATTCGCCAGGTAAGTTCACACCTAGAGGGATTTTTGTCTCCAGTTGTCTCTGCTCACATTTGTGCAGTAGGCACAGATAAATAATAAAATGGTAAATGTTAAATATTAAATATTGCTTCATTAATTTTAAGATTATTAGCAGTGTTTTTATTCTTTGTTTAAATTCCTTCTTTAACTGTATATGTATGTCTCCTGTTCAGTCTGGAGCTCGGCAATAACTCCTTTCACTGCACAGAGTGTAAAAAATCAAACTTTGAAACTTAGATGGTTACAATAATGAACAAATTTATATGTGGAATTTAACTTCGCTATGGCCATTTGAGTGAAATCATCTCGTTGACATTTTCACTTATTCAGAATCGAATCCAGCCAAAGCCTCACTTGCTGCAATAATAATTTCCATTATTCTATGATAATGACTTGGGGAAGTTAACTAAGCATATGCTGTATTTTTAAACTGTATATTCATGGGAAGGGAGTGTTGTATTTATCTTTTCAGTTTTACTTTTGTTGTTTGTTTAAAGCTCTTCTGTGTAACCTTTCTGAATAGCTTGGCTGTATAGACCTTGTTAGATGATGTGAAGGGGATGTTGAGGTGTCAGATATGCAGCTTATGAACGAGTGGGCTGCTGATTTCCTCACATACTGTAAGTACCATTTAATTGGATGACTAAATCCGTAATCTGTGTAAGACTCACTTGACAAAATGAAATGTGTAATGAGTGTTTGGAAAGACTGAGGCAGTGCACCGGGTCTGTGACTCACAGCGAGGGCTATGTTACTCAGCAGACCTGCCCTCTGTGCTTGTGTTCAGAAGGTCAAAAGTTTGAGCTCTGCTGTCAGTAGAACAGTCACCCATCTGTAGGTCCCAGAGCGAGGCCCTTAACCCCTGGTTTCTCCACGCCTGTGTTCTCCAAGCTTTGCTCTTACTGTACTTGCATATGTCTCTGTGTGTCTCATAGAGAGTAAAATGAGATACGCAAACAGACAATTTCCTCATGGTCATTAGTGAAGTATTACTATTGTATTCCTGGTGTCAGGGTTGAAATGTTTCCTGAGTTGCAGATGGTTGTTTAATGCACAACAAAAAAATTAAGTTCAACCCTATTCTTCCTCTGTCCTCTGGTGCAGCCTAGCTGGGAAATTTGATCTGTTCTCAACATTTTCTTGTCATAATAATTTGAAGTGGAAAATTACTGGTGTTCACAAATAGTTAAACTTTAATCGAATTTGGCAGACCATGTTTCTGCTGTTTGTTTAATGATATAAATAGACAATGATGAAGCGTTACTTATGAAATGAGTAGAAGAGCTGTCTTTGCTATAGGAACCGTCCAGTTAGATTCCCTTTATATGAAATGAGGAACGGCATTCATTCTTTCACTATGAGCTGGGTCTGTGAGCCACTTACCCCATGAACCTTGATTGATGTCCTCCAACCTCCTTCATATCTTTTATTACTGCCTTGTGCGTAGTGATGCTCATGGTGAGGGACTAGCTTACCACCACACTCGCAAAGCAGAGATTATGGAATGAGTGAAATCCCGTGGCAGTCACACGCTAAACTTAGTAATAACTACACAACCCCTGTGGCACATACAGTAGCAAGCGGGGGGCATTACCATCTGACTTTCCAGTTGCGGTGTTTATGGGGCATACAAAACACAAACCTGGAGAGTGAAAATGAAAAAAAAACAGTGCCAGACAAGTGAAGGAGCGTGAATTATTTTGAAGATGAAAATGCAGTAAGAAACACCATTCCCTTTCTGTCATATTGGATAGTTAATACTTCTTAGGGCCCATGTTTGCTAAACCAATCAGTGTGTGTATATATACACAGTGATTAAGAATATTATTCTGTGTTTTGTAAAGTGCACAATTCCAATAAATGTACACAGTTGGTTATAGTAACAGAGTTACTGTCAGGGTTATATGTACTGTGGCAATGAGGAAAATAACACATCTTTAAAAATAATAGCAATAATCCCAGTAAATGGCAAACAACTAAACACATATTACCATATCAAGACGACAAGGATGAATGAAAACCTTTCATCCTGTATTTGAGGAACCCACCCCCCCGGCAATGTACTGGGGTTCCAGATAAATGGCTGGACTTGGACCCCAAGGTTTGCTCATGACCGGTGTATATGGGTGTGTATGTTTCACAGGAGAACAAGTTAAGGATATGTAACGAGAAACATTCCAGTGTACTTGTGCAAATGGCAATTAAAGCATCATTTCATTTACACCCGTGGAAAAAAATTGAGACCACTCTATATTTTTTTTAAAAAATCTGCATTTTTAAATCCTGCTCTAATCCTGGTTCTGCTGGCTGAAGGCTACACTATGAAGTAAGCAGCTTCCAGGCTTCAAATTTCTAAGACTGCAGTAGACAAGGAAAAGGTAAAGCAGACACTGACAATAACCAAAAACCAGCCAGGTAGTGGGCAGATGCAACTTTCTAATGCCACATGACCGTCAACTTATCTGACAGTGCCTCATAAATCGGAGGACGACCTTAAATGACCTTCAAAAGGAATGGGAAATGTTAAGTAGTGTGAAGTGCACTGCTAGGACAGGACTGCTAGGACTCCTAGAAGCCCTTAAAGAACTACAGTATAAAGCAAGGAAGAAGCCTTCCATCAATGAGAAGCAGGGAAGAACAAGGCTGTAATTTGCAGAAAAAATATATTTTATGCAGATGCATTCCCATACACTGAGGAATAAGTGAAACTAAAAATGTTGTAGTGGTCTGTTACTTTTTTCCAGAGCTGTATATATAAAAATACACAAGCACAATTATTTATTTAGCTTTAGTGTGTTTTTCGCTAATGAAATTAAACCACCTGTCTGTCTGTCTGTCTGTTTAATGAATTAATTTATTTATTCCTTTGCAGGATTTTTTTGCAGCTCTCCATCACAAGTGTCCCACTTAGAGAACTTTTCTACCGGGAGAACAGCATCCAACAGGCAGAGGCCACCAGTATCTTATGGTGCTCAGGAATATAGAGTCAGTGACCTATCCGGGAAAATCTTCCTCCAAGAAATAGAACTTACTTTAACAGCTATGCCCAACCTGCAAAATGCCAACACTTCCTTCAGCTCCAGGCAGGAACTTCTGGATCTCCAAGATGGGTCAACTCCTGACTCCCTGAATCGCCATGATACAGCAGAGATCCAGCATGTTTCCCCAGAAGGTTCCAGCCCTGGCAGTTTAAGTGCAGTCAACCAGAAAATTGACACTGTGTCTCTAGGAGAAGGTTTCAGGGAAGAGACAGGTGGTTCATATGGGGTCAAGTTTGTCCCTACAGATTCTGAGAATCTCTGTGGCTGGGGGGCCCTGACACCCCGGTGCATCCAAGCCTTCAACACGCCCCGCTGGGTGCTCTTCTTCCTGTGCGTGGCCTCCTTCCTTCAGGGGATGATCATCAATGGCTTCATCAACACGGTGATAACATCCATCGAGCGGCGCTTTGACCTGCGCAGCTACCAGACCGGCCTGATCGCCAGCTCCTATGACATTGCCGCTTGCATTTGTCTGACCTTTGTCAGCTACTTTGGAGGTACGGGCCACAAGCCCAAGTGGCTTGGCTGGGGTGTGTTGATCATGGCCCTGGGCTCATTGGTCTTTGCCCTGCCGCATTTCACCACCCCCACGTACCAGGTCAGCATGGCAGAGCAGACCAGTCTGTGCTTCAACAACAGAACGAGTCCTTGCCATGAAAGCAGCAGCAGCTTGTCTAGCTACAGATTTGTCTTCATGCTGGGCCAGTTCCTGCATGGTGTGGGGGCCACACCGCTCTACACCTTAGGTGTTACGTACCTCGATGAGAATGTCAAATCCAACTACGCACCAGTCTACATTGGTAAGTGGGTTTCCAGATGGGCTTAGTGGATCAGATCTTCCTGACTCATCTAGTATTACACACATGCTTGCAAATGGCACCAATCACTTTCACCAGTTTCAAGCTAAAATTGACAATCAAAAATAAATCATTGAAAAATAAGACAGTCTTGTCACAAGACAGTCAAATTTTGCTTTATGACTTCATGATCATGTCACAGAAATTTTGGTAATATTGTGTTTACCAAACTGCTAATGTTTGAGAAATTTGGTCACAGGTCGCTGTGTGTGTTAAGAACTCTCTAGTCTAGTCCCCTGGACATGACTCCGACAAAGAGGAGTGTTAAATATTATTGTTTCTATTCTCATCATTGTCATGACCAGAGGAAAGTCACTGCCAGAGATCAGAGAAGTCCAAACTACTATATATTCATAAGCCAGTACAGGCCCTAAGAGATTAGGCCTAAATCTTTCAACAAAAGATTGAATGAGCAGAAAATACATCCTAATTATTCTACAAAGAATTACAAAAAAGCACCACACAGACACCAGACACCACATGTGAGCTACATCTTTTTTATTTATTTAATTTGGATAACAACCAATTAAGTGTCTGGGTTACATTTGTTATAAACTGCATTATTTAAGACGAGTAAAATAATGATAGCAGGTAATGGATTATATCGTTATGGAATAAAGGGAGAGAGACAGTCTCAAAACTGCAGTCATTGTTTTCATAGGGCTAGATTGTTTCAGCATTTGAAAGTTGCTGTAGAAGTTTGAAGGTTTTTGTAAAGGGTAGTGATGTATAAGGGAATTCCCCGTGTTTGTGAGTATCTGTGTATGTTACCTCTGTCAGAAAGTTGTGCCAGACAGGCCCACTGGCCACACCGTGACTACAGAACTGAAACACTTTCACCATGGGAAAAGGGACACACTAGTCAGCTGTTTGTTTGGGAGCTCTTTTTTTTAAAAAAAAATAGAAACAAAGCCAGCGTGCCAGTTGACAGGGTAAACACGGATCTGTGCGCAGTGTAGAACCAGAAGGACCAGTCTCCAGCCATCTTAGAATAAACTTTACTGATGTTGGTTGAAGCAGCTTGCTTGTCCTTGTATAATCCAGTTGTCCCAAATGTTAGAACATCTAGTTTTTTTTATGGAGCGTTGTTTGTTTTGTTCTTCATTGAGAAGAATAGTTGATCTCATGGGTAACATTTTTCCTTTCTTGGTTTATGACGTATCATTATTTTAACACCGATTAAAAATATCGAATTCTGTTGCTTCTACGAAATTACGTTGTAGCTGTGGCTTACATGCATCTATGATTTACACATTGTTCTTTACAGGATACAGTTGATCCATTTAATTTTACTGCACAATAAAGCTATCCTTTTTGCTTTTTAGGCCTCTAGCCATACACCAGCATTCTCAGCAGGGCCACCAGTCCCAGCCCAGACATCAATAACATGTCCTTGAATTGCATTTTTCTCCTAGCAGTTAAAAAGCTATCAAAGACTATCAAGGAAGTTTAGGAAATGCACGTGACCTGAACAAAAACAGCCCGTTAGGATGCAGACAGGACAAAGCTAACAATGCCGTCAGTCCCAGCTGACTCTCCTCCTCTTCCCAGGAATTTTTTACACGGCAGCCATCGTTGGACCTGCTGCTGGATACTTGCTGGGCGGAATCTTCCTTAACATGTATACAGAGATCCACCAGACGTAAGTGTTCCACCTTTAAGGATCTTTGCAGGGTTGTCTCCAGTCAAACTTCTGGAAAGCCCCATCTGCTCACTCAGTGGAAATGAACTACGCTGTTGTACATGTGTGGAATCCATCCACATGATTCGGTAATTCTCAGCTTTATAGGGTCCCTGGTAAACAAACTAATCCTCAGGAGACTCTCACATGGAGCATGTCAGGTGAGAAATACATCGTGAGAAATCTTGGAACTTTTTTATGAACCTGAGGAAGAAGACTATTCCTGAGGAACAACTCGGACAAGCTCCCGGACATCCTGCCTCATTGAACGCTCCCCAGATGACATTTGGTTGTGCAGTAAGCTAACGATGTAAAAAAAAAAAAAAAAAGCTGAGCGATGCCAAATGGAAAATCCATGTATGCTGAGCATCACAGCAGCCAGGCACAGAGCGGGACTCACGTTCAGCCTGGGACTTTTCTGCCCAAGACCAGCTCATTTTATCTTTGTTCTGGGAGAACTTTGACTAATGATTGCTATTAGCCCGATAAGTTTATTACTGACATTCCAAGAAGAAAATCATAAAAAGAAAGTCATAAATAGCATACTGAACTATTTTCTCAGCCTGCCCTGCATGGTCTCTTTCTAACATCCAGTGATTAGCAACAGCACCCAGTTTAGCTGTGGCACCTCCCCAAACTGCATGGTCTCTTTCTGACATCCAGTGATTAGCAATAGCACCCAGTTTAGCTGTGGCACCTCCCCAAACTGCATGGTCTCTTTCTAACATCCAGTGATTAGCAACAGCACCCAGTTTAGCTGTGGCACCTCCCCAAACTGCATGGTCTCTTTCTGACATCCAGTGATTAGCAATAGCACCCAGTTTAGCTGTGGCACCTCCCCAAACTGCATGGTCTCTTTCTAACATCCAG
>JAODKF010008548.1:1987-26740 GCA_026779585.1 Mormyrus proboscirostris
GTCTCTCTTTTTAGGCGCACAAATATGACAGAGCTGTTAAATAGGCCTACATTGATATTGACCTTCATCGGCGCGGAATGAAAAATGGAAAAAGCATCACTGGACTTGTAAATGAATCAAGCCAATAACAATAAACTGTTATCTCTGAATGCAAACATTTCTCATTTTAAATTCTAGTAAAGATCTTCCTGATTAGTCGCTTTTCGACATTACGTGTGTAGTGCAGACGCCCGTTAATAATGAACAATTATAATGATTATTTGGTAGTGTTTGTGTAATACGTTTCTATCAAAGGAGACCGTAAGTGCTGTAAAGGGAAACTCAGGCATAGATAGGCGCTTGCGATGTATCACGGCGTCTGAACTGTCTGAGATGTAACGATCGATTATATCAATAAAAGTTAATTACTGAAATTGAACAAGGGCCTGGTGAAGAATTTTAATCGCATTGACATATAAAATGTACATCTTAATTGATGGTTAGTCATAAATCACTTAGTAATTATATTTGTCAGGTGTACGGGCGCCTGCCGAAGATTAATCCTAAAAAAGTATTATTAAAATTATTAAAAAACTTAAACCACGATTTCAATATCTTAAGGCGAAATGGCAGTTCATTGTCGCGCTGAGTAGGAGCCACCACCCCCCCCAAAAAAAAAATAATAATAATAATAATAATAATAAAAGTTCAGTACTGGCGCCTAAAAATTATAGGACCAGCATTGATGCAAATATCCGTGTTTATCAGTGAAATCTAAATGCTGGTGTGATTGTTATGACGCCGTTGTACAAACTTTTTATATTTCCATTCGATAAAGCGGTAACAATCAGACTTTGTACAATTGATGGAGTTAGTGCGACCCCTGGCGTTCAGTATCATAATAATACAACTGTTATAACGCTTCTATGCAGGAAAACGACTAAATTAACTACAAATTATTTTATTTATTCTTTGTTTTATACTTAAGTATTTCGTGCCGGTATAGCTTCAGGTTTGGGCTCCGGAACCCCCGACCCTGAATATATCAAGTGGGTACAGAAAATGGATGGTTTAGTCAGGAAAATGTCATAATCAAAACTTGCTTGCCTACAACAGCACTGAAATGACCTAATGATAACGATACGCCTGTCTGAACGAGGAATTAAATAAAACTTTATTTCACTTCTTGTAAACGCAGGAAACGGACGCATTTGCCTATTGCTGTCTCACGTCATTCTCAACGGTATAAAATTCTCGACTAGTGTCACCTTGCAGTCCCTGGTGAAACAGGACAGCGGCTGCTAATTGGGGCCCGGTTCGGCCATAAGGGGGCTATCTCTTGTTCTATCCGGATAAATATATCCGGTTTGCCTGAGATTTGGTGTGCATTTTTATGAGAAAAAATAGTAAGAGTAATACCGTGCATTGACTACAATGAGTAGTTCGAGGTAAATGGGTGGATGAAATTAACTGATTTCAGTCAGAAAGAGTGTTCGTGCTTGATTGTTTAATTCACATTCTTTGCGTTTCTTTGTCTTGTATTCTGATTTATCCCTCTTTTATGCTTTAGCAAGCCAGGCACTAAATAAATCCCAAATAAATAACTTTTTAATTCCTCTTTAGCCGCCAAAACGTATTAAATTGAACGCAGTTGTTTGGTAGGTTAAGCAAAGTGTCCATCCTGTAATCAGTTAATTAAACGTGAGAGCAGAGGCTGCTTCTTGTCAAAGCTGAGGGGTAATCGGACCCGACAGCCATTTTCAATGTCCAACAGCTTGCTTCGTTAATTGGGTACAACAGGGTGGAACAATAGAGAGTTTCAGTGATCAGCTATAGGAAAACCGGCTGTAGCGCCCGCTAATTGGAAGCCACTGCTCCCGTTGTCTGCATCGGTCTTTGTGAGCCGGTCTGCAGGCAGGCGACAGGCGACGTTTCGCGGACAAGGCGCTGTCTGGAACTCTCTTCATAATCAGCACATTTTCCCTCCCTCTCTCGGAACTGGCGAAAGAGCCGCGTTCATTCTGAGTAATTAACACTTGTAACCTGAGTTGATACTACACCGCAAACTAAGTTTTTTCAGCTAAATGAATCTTCGGAAGACGTCAGTCCCATATTTACATTCAAAACATTCCCTTCTCGTGTTTACTCAGTTGAAAACGCCTCCCTCTCTTTAGAAACCGATAAATGATATAAATAAATACTGTATAATTTAACACTTGTCCCTGTATACACGCAGCCGAGTAGCCAGAGCTCCTAATACACACATTTACTGTCGGCAGGGGGCGCTGATACAACGTTAACGTTATACTTTTTATCGTCCAAAATATCCATCCATCCATCTCCCAACTGCTCATTCAGTACAGCGTGCCGAAAACCTGGAGCGCATCCGTGCCGTGCCGAGGACAACAATATATACCAATACACCACGAGTGTCTGATTATGTCCAAGGATACACATATCGGGCGGATTTAAAATCTTCCTGAATATTTTATATTGCAGATAATGTTGTATATAAAAATAAACATCAAATGAGGGCATTTAAAATCACAATAACTGTACAATACAATTCCGTGCAGCTTTAACAAAATAAAGGGTTCAGTACCTTCCTGCACTGTCAATGGCGTATATACTAATACAAAAAGCAAAAAAGCAAACGTGAAAACCCCAATGCAAACAAATCCTAATGAAATGATAAAAGAAGTGAAATATATAACATGCGTAACTAACAATTAACGATTTGTTTTTTATTGAGTGTCTGAAAACGTCAGAGCGAAGTAGTGTTGAAGTAACCAGCATGAAGGTGGCCAACTAGAAACACCGTTTTTTCTTCAGCAATGGGATGACAGTGAAATACCTGGACTCACCCCGTCGTCACATCACATCAAAAACATTATGTACAAGCCAATGTGCACCATTAAATAAATTAGTACCAGTCTGCATGCTGCTCATTTACATAATTGATTCTATTTAATTATATAAATAAGTCAAATTCAGGCATCCATGAAGCTGGCGGATCGTTCCTCAGCCTAAGTGCCTTTTCCGATCCGTGACCCTGCGGTTAGTGCCGGTCTCTGAAGGAGGCTAGAGCTGCCCGTGTCACTCGGCCGCCACGCTTGACTTCTCGGCAGAAAGTCGCCCACCTCGGATCTCCTGTAAGCCTCAGTGAGACGCGCACACAGAAAATAGCCCGTGGGGCTTCTGACGGTCAGGCGTCCGCCTCTTCAGGATCATTTAGGAATTTCCTGTCTGCTGTTCAACCCAGTGAGGTGTGGACATCCAATCCAGTGCAGAACTGCATCCCAGTGAGCTGGATGTTCCTGACCAGGCTTGCGGGTGGCGCACGCGTCACTTCGGGGAGACGCTCCTCTGCCCCTCCAGGCCACTGACCAGCTTCTGGATGCTCTGCAGCTCATGAATGGGCTCCTTTAATAAGGTTTTGCCCCTGTAGGTCACCGTATGGCGCTCCGGAGTGGGCGGGGCCACAGGACTTGTATCCCGGCTGGCTGGCACAGTCCGAGCGAGCGCGCCAGCGCCCTGGCACAGGGCACCGGGAACCGGGTAGGGGCTGTAGTGCAGGCAGGACCGGCCAGCACCCAACAGCGGGCTACGTGAGAGGGGAGCCGCCATGTAGGTGTACGGGTGAGAGAACAGGGCCCCCAAGGCCGGCAGAGGGATGCCCTGCAGAGGAGAAAGAGCATCACTTATCACCCTCGCATCCTCCAGTGACATGAGTAACGAAAATCAAACCCAGTTTTCCCGCATTGGCCATCCACCTACACCAGGGGTGGCCAATCCTGACCTATACCCCATCTCTCTACGCGCGAGTTATGGAGCGGCAGAGAGCCACCGTCTTGCAGCTCAGCTGCCCTGCACCTCTCCGTGGCACGATGCACCACAGCTGCATTTAATCCCCACTGTAGGCCACACCCACTGGCCATGTGTGTGGTTAAGCCACGCCCACATGGTCGGCAGGGTCCACCTATTATTACAGGTAGGAGGGGCTTGAGCCTCCAGGGCACAGTCTGATGGATACTGATGAACAAGCCGCATTTTATGACTGCAGGAATGGAATGCATTACCTGTGAGAGCTGCCAGGGGAATCCGCAGGGCCCTGCCGAGAGTGCGCTGCCCCCCAGGCCTGTCACCCCAGATACAGATGCCAGCAGCTGCCCCATGCCCATAGCGGACAAGCCACTGGGCGTCACAGCCAACTGCCCTGGGGGCAGGAATAGGGGCTGGGGGCCGTAGAGTGACTGGCCAGGCAGGCTGGAGAGGGCCAGGGCCTGCAGGTGGGCGGTGCTCAGGTGGGAGGGGCTGTCCATCTGAAGCAGCACTGGGCAGGAGCCACCCTCGGTACTCCCCAGGGTCCCGAGGTCCGCCCGGTTCTTGCACCTGTTATCCGACGGGTCTTTCTGCTGCGTCAGGTCTCGGGGGTTTCCTGGGTCTCCCTTCTTACTGGGGTTGGCCCCACCTTCTGACCGTGGCCCGGAGGGTGGGCTCCGGGGTCCGGCACTGCTTGGTCTGACAGAGGGATTCTCCAGGTGGTCTGGTTCCTGGTCACTCTCTGTGTGGGTCCTCGCATCTGTCACATGGCCAATAAACAGATTTGCAGTCATGAAAGAAGCATCCACACAGGCCTCTGGCCGCTGTATCTGATCCAGGGTAATTATTACAAGGGACAAACAGTACAGTGTTAAATATCCTCCACTTTACTCTCTGTCAAAATCCACAGAGAATCTGCGAAACTCCACGTTTAACCCTTTTAGCCAGGTACGGACAAAACATTTAACAGAAGCGCACTATTTTAATGAGAGTCCACCGCAAGTAGCGAAAGCGCCGTGAGCCCGATGGCCGCTGGGGGGCGCAGAGCACCGGATTACGTTCTGACCCAATATTAGAATGTTACTTACGGACCTGTGCCCTAATCGCCCCCTGACAGAAACACTTTTTATTTGCTTCCGCTTTGGGGAATAAAAGTAGCGAGATTGAAGTGATTAATCAAACGGAAATTGGGCCTTCATTTATATATATATATATATATATATAAAGGCTTTAATACACCCGCCAAAGCACAGCGGATATACAGACGCCAGTTGTCGCGGTTTAGGACTGATTATAGCGCCTCTCTTTTCAAGCTGATACCTTTTTGTAAGCAAGTCATCCCGGGCTCGGGCGAGTCTCCAACGGTCCCAGGGTCACAGGATGAAGCGTCCGACTCCCCACCGTCCGGATCCGCAAATGCTCGCAGTGGCGCCAAAGTCAACTGCTTTCTAGAAGGGAGTGCAAATGAATTACACATTACACAAGGACACGGGAATTGATTAAAACCCATGTTCATAAAAATATTTATTACATTTCCTCTCGTAAAAATAACAATATACCGGCGTTAATGGAAAACGCGCAGCAGAACGACAATAGCAGTGTTTATTAGGCTAAGCAGTATGGCAGCAGCGATCACTGTACCTCTTCTCTCTCCTCCCGTTCCCCGTGTCTCTGAAGCCTTTAGCGAAGGGGTTGTTATCAATTTTCAACTGAGTGATCTGTAAAGAACGGAAGGTAGGGGTCATGTCACGGCTAGAAATCGTCTGTCAAGTTATTATTGTGTACATCGAGGTTTATTATCTGACTGCTGAGAAATAACTTGCCAGCGGAATTTCTGTGCGACAAACCATTACAATCGACATTTACATATATTAATAGGAGCTTGGAAATAATTACACGCACGTTTTCAAACACTTTACATGGACGTGATTTTGGTGATTTCGCAAATGTGGGCCGTCACAAATATGGGTATAGCAGGCTTGATAATAATTCGCACTAAAATGACTTCGCTACTGCTTTCTTTTCGGATGATAGGCCTGTGTTTAATAAGCCGCATTCTGTATTAAAACGGATGTAACAGTGAGGCCTCACATGTAGTAATTTCTAATATGCATTTATTTTAAGATGGCGGGAAAAAAGTGAATACACCGCACGTCATAGTTTATTCTATTGGACATTTTGATTGTGAATTTTTACAACATAATTGGGTCTATCCGTCAAATAGGCCTATCCCAAATGGAAATCTGAATAGCTAGGCCTAATTGTTAAAATTAAATGCTCAAATGAATGAATTAAATGTTTTAGGCTACTGTCGAATGGTCATGTTAAAATAGAGACTGTATAATGTACGGTATAATCATACGGATATACACAACTAAACGTTGGGTTCACAAACTAATACAAACTATACTCTAAAAAAAAGGCCGACATTCCATAAACTGTATGACACCAAGCAGAGAGCACGGAGGGAGCAAAGCGGGCATGGAGTAAAGCGTAATCTCCATCCGCATTCAGTCATTTCCGACAATTTATTACATCAAAGTATAATGTCAGTAGTAATCCTACAGATCATATCCACGGTATAAATCATATCCACGGTGGTATAAGCGAAGATCAGAGACGCAGCCATCGAACCCCGACACGAACACGCGTGATGTCACGTTTATTAGAGATGTGATGAGACACATCTCTATTAAAATAATATAACAATAAATATTATTATAACGATTATTATTATAATTGGCCTATATAGTCATATTTCTTGCAAAATAACAGTAGTACATTAATTATTCAAACCTCGGTCACTATACAAATATTTGCACGTTGGTGAGTCAATGTAATCCACTGATAGAAGGATATTATTTAGCTAAACAGGGAGACTCTAGCACCAGACCATGGAGACGTGAAAGGGACAGACCCAGCCGAGATGGCAGGTACCTTGTCGTTCTGGTAGGCGGTGACGGCGATGAACTCCGTCTCCGGGAAGACGTAGGTCCGGAAAGTACAGTAGGGAAGCTTCAGGATGTCGTTGGCTCTCACTATGTGGAAGCGCGGCTGGTATTTATGCATGGAGTTCAGAATGGTCTGCAAAACGCACCAAGCATCTTTGTCAATGGCAGCGCGTACGGAAAATCGTTCTTATGCCTGTATCGGGACACGCCATGTTATTATAATCCCGGAATTACAGGAATTCTCTTTTGTTCTTTGCGGTACAGTTTAATTTCATAGTTATTACGAGTAACGAGCTATCAAGCCTTACATTTATATCGTGTATTTTGCAGTGTATATGGTGACATTACTTCGGGATTGCCTAACATAGTGAACACGTCTAGGTATACGTCTGATACAGGGCAGTACACGGCAGCAGGCCTGCTGGATTTATGTTATCTTACAGCCTATTCCTTTTACATAAAATACGAATAATAGTATCATTGCAGCCAGCGCTAATAATGCACTTATGGGAGATCCCCCATGCGCGACATCTCATAAAAAGTACAATTATTATTTATAAACCCAACAGCTGACACAATCCCCTTTCGAATTATCTAAGAATAGGGCCACAGGCACCGCTTTCACGCGAAATGCAGGCATTGAAGGACATTTTATATGAGTGAACCCATATTTTATAAAAGTGTTTTGGTAGCTGATATAACCTGTTTTGGAAGTTATGTATATTTGGAAGTTATATTACCAAAAATAAATAAAAGTGATAAACGTAACGCAGTGGCCCCGTATAATAGCTATTTAATGGACTACTTACAAACCCATGTTTGTCAGAAATATTATTGGTGAGCTTGAGCTTATGGAAGGTGACGGGCTTGGTCATCCACTGCTCGCCGGAGGCCGGACTGTCCGGGTGGATGTACATCCGCTTGGGCATCTCCGGGTCGGCCTTCCCGGCTACCATCCAGCGGGAATTGTGGAACTTGTAGCGACAGTCGTCCGCAGCCATTATATCCATCAGTAAGATGTACTTGGCTTTTTTGTCGAGACCATTCACGCGGACTTTAAAGGGCGGGAACATCCTCCTGAAACGGAGAGTAAAGGCGGTCAGGAGGTCCGTCGCTATACGCGGTGAGAAATGCAGCACGTCCCCGCAGAGAGGCTTTTAAAAGACGGTCATATTTATATTAAGCATTTCTACTCACGCCCTTAACGCAAGGAGCTTTTCTACTTCAGTGCACGATACAAAAGGCCAACGTAAAAAAAAAAAAACACTTTTAAAGATATTTTAGTTTTAAATGCCAACTCTCCTGCCACCTTGTCTTTTGTGCAGTAAATCTATAGACGATAAAAGGTCAGAATCAAATGCAGACACGTCTGTGGGACATTGCTGCCAGATCATTAAAACCTTTCCAAGTCGCCAGAAATAACTTTCCAGAGGATAAATGCGAGTTTGACCATCCCACTCACACATTATGTTGATTATCAGAACATATCGGTTTCCTAAAACTATTCTAAAACCATACTGTTCGACCCACGCGCAAATGTGTTACGCAAAAGCACCATTATTCTCCCCACCTTCCAGACTTGGTAATGACCATTTCGGTCCCTATTTTGTGAAATTGGTCCCAAAGCTCCTTAGCCTCTAGAGTTACTTTTGGGTCGTCCTCGGTTTCCTCCTCCGCCGGCTCGAAGCCTTTAAGGCTGCGCAGATGAGCCGCCTGCTGGTGATGACCCAGCGTGTTAAGCCCGGCTTCCGCGGCTGCAGCAAAAGCTTGTTCCGCTATCGGTTTGCCCAGGGAGCCCGGAGGCAGCGCCAGGGCCGGGAAGAAGGAGGGCTGAGCGGCCGATAGGAAGGCTGACACGGGAAATTCGGCCGGCCGATGAGCGTGGAAAGGTTGGTAAGCCATCGCAGTCCCTGTGAAAACTGGGTCTCTCATCGGTGCATCCAAAATCTGTATAAAATTACAACAGACTGCAAGGTCGCTCCCCTAAACACGAGAATATGTATCCACTTGACAGGAGCAGCAGAAAATGTTGAATTGAAAATGAAACTGCAGCGTTTAGTTTGAGACTCCGATCAGAAAACATCCATTATCGGCTCCCTCCAATAGTCCCGCAGCAGAATGAATCTGTGCGACTTTATCTGCTTTCTGAAGACACTTTCGGCGCTCCTTCCTCTCGCAGAAAATAAAAGTGCAGTCGTCAAACAGCTCCCAGACTCTCAGATCTCACCCTCTTCCCGGGGAACTGAAAACATCTCACCTGTGTCTTGCGTGCCGGTCCACACACTAATGAAGCGAGCCTTTGATTACTCATTTTACGCTTTCCGGACCAATTGCGGACCTGAATAGGCGTGGTTTTGACAGCGGTGGCCAAGAGTGGGGGGGCGGCAGGAGCGGCAACGAGGTGTCAGAAGCATTAGTGACAAAACATGTCAACAGAATAAAATATTAACCAATGACAGAGACGAGATGGGAAGATCCCACCCAGCAAAAGGCTAAAGAGCGGCTCGTAGCTCTGTCCTCAGCCGGCGGAGAGAGTCCTTACTCACTTGTGGTAAATTATTTTCCAGAGTTGTTCAGCACGTTGTTTCGAAAATATCAATAGACACCCGATCTTATCAGCTCTTTCCTTTTTGGGTCAGTTTCTGTTAGAATAGGCCTATTTATTTTAAAACATGTGGATAGACTATACTTTGGTTAAACATACATCTTTTTGGAAGGATTTTAGTGTACATTTAATGTGCAGTAATATTTACTTTGATTATTGATTTTTTTAAAAATTTAGTAACAATTTATGTTCTTTTGTAAATTTTCCCTTAATGAACAAATGTTTTCCCAAACGAAATGTCGTTTTGGCGTTTTATCCAGACCTGATGTTTATCGTGTGCTAAGGGAAAATGATTGACGCACGTACAAAGTGCGCCAAATAACAGGAATGGTCATTATCTTACCGGGCTTTTTCAAATGAATGCCCTCCCTAGACAACAGCGCAGAGAAAGCGTTTAACTGGACGTTCAGGAAACAGGTTTCATGTGCAATGTGAAGGATAAATAAAACGGCAGCTCAGTAAACGCGTTCCGGGGCTGGACTTCAGCTCCGCACCACTGGCGGGACCCAGACAAAAAGCCGGGGGCGCGAATCGGTGAGTGTCCGGCAGCAGCCTGCGGCTCTGATGTGTGACTTCAGTGACTGAATCAGAGAGATCTGTTTACAGGGCCGACTTTGCTCAGTACCATGAAGCTAGCCAGTATTTTTTTTTTCTTTAAAATCACCCAACCTGCGCATTGCAAATGTGTGCTGAACACCGTGTTATGCGAACGTCCGGATGACCCAGTACCGCTGTGGACCTTTAGGAAAGCCATCGCAGGAGTCCTGATTAACTGGCACTCAGTTCGTTAGAGGGCCGTCCGGCGCCAGTCTGCTGGCCGCCCACAATAAGGACCGTCTGCTGTCACTTTGCATTTAGCCCCAAACGCTCAAACAGCGTGCATCAGCCCCATGCCATTAATATAGCGCCAAGGCTCACATTGACATTTTTGTTTTCGGCTCCTAGCGCGTTTTCAATGAAAAACGATGGGTTTTAATGGGTAAGAAACACACGGCGTTCTAGCTGACGTGTGTATGTAGCCTACGTAGCGAAACAGGACATCTCAAAAACACTCGTTTCGCGTCCTGCTGAGACACAGCATGAATTCTAAATAAAAAAGGAAAAAGAACCGTTTTTTTTCCTTTCTCCGTGATAGAGCAAAACCCGTATAGGAAAACCTAGCTGGGGGTATGAATCTTAAAAACGAGAATTTAATCTTCTGAGCAGCGGCATCACCGTTTCCAGCGTCTTGGCTGCCCGTGACCTTCCGTACAGGATGCGCTGTCTATTAAGTTAGTTTATTTTCGGTCTGCTTGAGATTACATCGTTATGCTCTATATATGCTAACTTCAAATCGCGGTTTTGAGCCAAGTATAGTGTGCGCGTTTATTTCAACATGACATTCTTACAGGTTGTGCATCATCGCTATAATTTTAAGTGAAGCTGCTGTATATGAAGTGTCAAAACAGGGACTTTTACATTGATTTTTCTGTAGATTTCCACAATTGATTTCCATCTAAAAAGCAGGCCACACATTTGTTAAAATATGTCTACTCGCCAATAATCGAATTTAAATATTTTTATTATTTTTATTGTTATTATTATTAATTATCCTTATATTATATTATTGTCTTTTACTCGGTCGATTAAACTAATATACTGTAAAATATCACGCATAACATGCATTGGTTTTGATATGTATATCAATAAAAAGTAGAGTTAATGTTAAATTATTACCCATTTAAACTTAAAATAGCTCATGGTATATATTACAAGAAACGAATTTATATCAATTTAACGGAAATGCTTTATTAATATTGTTTTTGCATAGCTCTTGTTTTGCAAATACAAGCAGGCCGGTTTGGTTAAGACGTAATGAAAAGCTATGACGCAAATGACTGCGTTAAATGTTCACAGTTTATTATTTGATGTACCGCCATATAAATGTACCTGTAAATCTTGCTGTAACATGCAGAAGCTTACGCAAGAAATTCTGTCGATAAAATACTGATACAGCACTTATCTTAAGTGACCTTCCGCTAACACTTTACCACAAGTCCGCTGGCTTTTATAAGGACGCTCGTTTTTATGTGCTTTTTTAGCTTCGTATTATTATGTGGGTTAATTAATACATTTAATCCAGAATCAGAAATAACAACAATAACAATTATCATTTTAATTGTATTTCTTTTCACCATCGAAACTTCTGGAAATAAAATTGTGCATTTAATTGTTTTTTTTTCCTTCCCCAAGTGTAGATTTTACCAAATTTGTATTTTTTTCTAATATGAACTGCTTTGAAATGGGCTTCTGATTGAGAGACACAATAGTGTGTTTGTTTCGTGTTTTGGAAAATAAATGGTTGAGGAAAAAAAAAGAGATTACCGACGCACTGACATCGTTAATGATTTTTTCCCTTTATATATTTAGGGAACTAATTACATAAACAAAGACCTAAATGGTTTTTTATTTATTTGTGCTGGGGCCTGGTTACACTTTTAACCTAAATAGGCATGGAAACAAGTTACTGAACACCGATTTGTTGAGAGCTTCACTTTTGGGTAACATGAAAACGCGTGATCCGAAAATAATTACATTTCTCTGAATATTAATTTGGGACCTACACTGTTTCTGACGTTATACAGGAATAATAATGAAACGTAGGCTATATGCGCTGTAGGCCTACTGTAGACACACCAGTTACTTCAATATGGCACTTGTGGCTTTTCGTTTGTCGGATAAGATGTAGGCCCACGGCTCCGTGTATTCTCTAAGAGGACAATGAAAATGACAATTTTTACCCCAATGCCCCCATATGTAGTGCTGAAATAGCGTAAAACATCTAATAGACAAAATGATAAATATCTTAAGGTAAAACGCAACCGAGGATCGAATCGCTGAATTGTCTTTTTCATTCCCCCCTGCACGCTTTCGCCATCCGGCTCATTGCATCATTTCTCCAGCCATATTTACTCTAAAGTCCGAGGCCTTGGCGCCAGACCGTTTAGGACCCGTCACAAGCCTTCATATTTCCTCCTCAGATGTACACTCTGGGCCTCTCATCGGCCCACCCCTGTTCCCATTTATCCCGACTCTCCTCTCTTTCATCCCCTGCCTCCCTCCCTCTCCTCTGCCTGTTTATGTTCCCGTAGCACCCCCCCTCTCATTAAAGTCTGGTTTTAATCCCCCAGTTCAGCGCTATGCTTACGAGCCTGTGCAATTTGCTCCTCTTCGCCGCGGCCCTGTCCCGACAGCCGCACAAATTGTAGCTGACTGACGTAAATTAACAAGTCTCATCGAGCTCCCCCCCCCAACTAGCTCGGAACAGCAGACCATACACACAAAACAGCACCCCCTCCTAAACTCACAACACCAGCGGACGTTATCGCAAGATATGCGGCATTTAAAACGTATTCAAAATTATTGTCGTGTATTCTGTGTTTTCACTTTCACTGAATTGCGTGTAAATTAACGCTTTGCACGTCACTGAAATAAAGTAAACAAGAAATAGAACGATTTATTTATTTATTAAAGCACAAGAAAGTAAGGGATACTGATATTAAATAATACTAATAATACTACGTTTAAAACCCGGCCATTCATAACATCGATTTTCACATTATTTATCACATTAAAAGGTACATAAAGCACATGGGACCTAATCTTTTGCATGGCACACATACCTATCCCTCGTGATTGGGGGGGGGGGCTTCCAGGATAAGCCGCTGTCTAAAGTTTCACTGTGACTGGAGCAGGTGAAACATCAGAGGAAACCGATGCCCATCAACTAATTACAACACTGCCGTAATTAGCGGGATGTCCGGTAGACGGGGATCGATTTGATTTGTTTTGATGACATTTGTTTTATCAGTGGTATTTTGCTTTCAAATTTTTATCCCACAATATATTAAAAGCCAGTTTGAAACGGCATCCGTTTCGGTCTTCGGAAGACCTGAACGCGAAGCCCGCATGTTTGAAGCAAGTACGCTTAGTTATGCTAAATTAATAAAAGGAGAATTATTTAAAATATTCAGCAGGACTGCTTCATTTCAATGTTCTTACATGGCCCTATCCTCTACACCGGACCTGCCGACCGGCCAGCTCCCATGGATGTGTAATCTCCGTCCGTCTTTGCCGCCCCGTGTCCCAGCAGCTCAGGTAAAGCGTATGGCAAGCCGTTTTAACATTTAATCGCTAGGCTGGATATGTATTGCAGATATCTCTAATTCAATTATTCCTCGTCAAAAAGAGCATTTCAGATATCCACAATGGCATTCTTCCTATCCACAGTTGTCATTTCAGATATTTACATCGTCATTCTTCCTAGGAGAAATTATGTCACTTTTGCCATTCATGTGTATTGGGTTTTTAATTTCAGATATCCACAATTATATTTCAGATATCCAGAATGTTCATTCTGGATTTATGCAATTGAATTATTATTAGGAAAAACTCCCATTTCAGATATCTACAACCCAATTATTACTAGTCATAATTTTAATTTCAGATCTCCGAAAGGATACCACCATTTTAGATATCCATAATGTAATTTCAAATATACGAAATTAAAACTATCACTAGTACCAATTGGATTATAGATATCTGAAATGGGAGTTTTTTTTAGTGTTTAGTTAACTTTAAATTTAGGTACTTTTTTAATTTAATTAAATCTGTTCAAAATACGCAGGAACACATGTTTCAAGAATTGTTTTTATAAAACCTATGTCGCCAATCTCCTTAATCTTAATCCTGATGTAAACATTCATTAATCATTATTAGAAAGTAATTAATATGTTATAATATCACAAGAGTTTAATTCCTACCGGGTTTTTGGATTCTTGTTTTCGGAAAAACATCGTTTTCTGTGTGCACTAAATCTGATATTTGTGCTGCTTTTTCTGTGTGTTTTCGCAGTCTGTTGTTTTCAAAGCATCAGGGGGGTGTTCCAACAACTCAGGATTTCTTGCTTAGCTGGATAACGTGTCGGGTTTAAGGTAGTCTGAGCTAAACCTAAGAGAAGGAAGAGACGGTCGATTTAGCCTAGACTACATTAAATCCGGCAAAGCAAGAAATTCTGCTTTGTTGGACACCCTCTAGATCTAATACAAACAAACAAAAGAATAAATATTTCCAGCTGGGGGGAGATGCAAAAAACGCATCTTGCTTAACCTACTGTTTTGTATATCTATTGGCTACCAACAAATTGTTTATTCAGGGATGCAAAGTGGCATCATAAAACACCAATTATTGTCTTGCCAATTAATCTTAATCCGGAGAGGGCGACCAGGAAGGGCACTGCCCCTCCCCCCGAAGCATCGCCCATGTTGTACTTTCAATCAGGAATTTTAACACCTTTCACATTGTTACACATGATTGTCTAATTCTGAGGGGCATTATTGGTGAAATGTCAGCTGCTATAAGACTGAGAGACCTGAGTTGGTTCTGTTTATTTTTATTTTAAATATAAAAAGAGTGGGGAAAAAAATAAAGAACCTGCTACAAAAATAAAGGAGTTGACAGTGCTGTCTGCAGTGTCTGAGACTTAAAAAAAATGTTATTAAATCTTGTAAATTGCTATGAAATGGACTGATTACTTCTGCCAGGAGCTGCGAGAAAGTGCAGAACTACAATGCCAGAATCCACCAGAAACGACATGGTACTTACTTATTTAACTGAAAACATTTAAAACTAACAAATTCCTTAAAAATAAAATGACTTGTTTATTCCGAAGCAGCTTCCTGCATGCGTGTTGTAGCCACACACTGTGCCCTCACTCAGACCATGCGGCCTCGGGCCCCGGGGACCCGGAGGACCGGCACTCCTATCCCTACAACTCCTATCATTGCACCATCCTTTGGTGCTCTTGTTTTATTGGAAACCCCATAGAGGCACCTTTGTGGGTGATACTGATCACAGGGTTTCACATCATGGGTTTCACATGTGCAGTGATCTGAGTGTAACTATGGTGTTCACATTTTTTTCCCATATTATCCTACAAATTAGTTGTCCTGCCCCCTGCGTGGTTATTAGGAAAAGGTGGCATGGTATAAAAAACTGCTGAGGAGCAGGTGGGGCATCACATGGCCGACATAATGATGACCAATCAAGTGAGCATAGGAAGTGGAGCACAGGAAATGACCTCAGCGGCATGGAGGACATGGTTGCTGAAGCTATGTTCATGGTGTGTGGCTTGAGCTTCCATTTCCAGTCTGATTGAAAGCACCGTGTGTTAAATGAGTTGCAGGAAGTGAGACAGAGGCCACCCCCCCCCCCCAGGCTAATGCCCCCAGCTATAGGGTTAATAACATGTAATCAAAGCCACGAGACAGACTCTGAGGGAGGACCAATCACCAGTCTCCACTTTTGAGGCGATTGATGATTGGTGCGTAACTCAGAAAGCCCTTGGGCAGGAATTTTGAGCAGTAGCTACAGTCAGCTCAGAGCGGACATGAGTCGCCTGTGGAGGTCAGCAGGAAGGGGCTGGGCTCCGCTTTTCTTCAGGATTTCCAACGAAACCAAACGGCAGTATTTTCTAATGATACGTCCCATTGAAATCTAGGCACATCAAACATCTACGGGAATGGCAAACCCTGGAGATGAAAAAGCGGGTTGGAATGACCATAGTGGGGTCTGGGAGAAAGCGGGGGGGGGGGGCTGCTTGGCTTTCTTCAATCTTTAAAAAATAAGTAATGTGACCGTGTGTGTGCATGTATCTGTGTGTGTGTGTGTGTTTGCGTTTGTATTTACCACAATGTGGAAAGACCCGTGACTGCATGTGTCTGTGTGTTTGTGACGGCTTGTGTGCATCACTGTGTGTCGGCAGGAAAATGGGATTTCTTTTAGGCCGGCGCTGCTGAGCTGAATCCCATTTAGCATCATTACACTGCAGAGGGAAATCTAATAAGGGGGGGGAAGGCGGGGCAGGAAGGACCCCCCTGCATCTCTATTTTTCCTCATTCCCAAGGCTGCATCTCTATCTGGAGCCTCACCTGTCTCCCCATCTCTCTGCCCCCCCAATCTGTCTCCTGTCACTCTCTCTGCCCCCCAATCTGTCTCCTGTCACTCTCTCGGCCCCCCACCTGTCTCCCCACCTCTCTCTTTGCCCCTCACCTGTCTCCCCACCTCTCTCTTTGCCCCCCACCTGCATCCCCATATCTCTCTCATCCCCCCACCTGTCTCTTCATCTCTCTCTCTGCCCCCCTTCTCTACCTCCTCAGGAGGAGGGGGCCCAGCTTTGTGTCAGTCAGGGAGGGGTGCCACGCACACTTCCTCAGCGTCACGCTCTCAGTAATGAATTTTGTGTTACATTAGGCCATATAAATGGACCAGCAAGCGCAGCGTGCGAGTGTGTGGCAGCCGGACTTAATCTAATGTGGAGGACAGGAGACAGCAGCAGTTAGAGGCGGCGGGAGCGCGGCACAGCCTGCAAATGAATAGCCGCTAATCACATCAGGGCCCCTCGAGCTGCTGCAGGACGCACGCTCCATTCTAAATGCATTATGGGAGCTCTGCCACCCCCTCCTGCCTCCCAGCACCCCAACACACACATCAAAGCCAGCTTGTTCACTGGGGAGGGAGAGTCAAATGGAAGCTGTCACTGCAGTCAGCAAACTGAAGGTTTGAGGCAGAGGTCAGCAGACATCGGGGGTCGACTCTCAGCAGCACAGCAGAGTGGCGGCGGCACGTTGGAAGGGCCTGCCCCACCTGTCCCCTGATGGGAGGGGCCCACGTCCCCACCTGTCCCCTGATGGGCGGGGCCCATGTCCCCTCCTGTCCCCTGATGGGAGGGGCCCATGTCCCCACCTGTCCCCTGATGGGCGGGACCCATGTCCTCACCTGTCCCCTGATGGGAGGGGCCCACGTCCCCACCTGTCCCCTGATGGGCGGGGCCCATGTCCCCTCCTGTCCCCTGATGGGAGGGGCCCATGTCCTCACCTGTCCCCTGATGGGCGCGGCCCATGTCCCCACCTGTCCTCTGATGGGCGGGGCCCATGTCCCCACCTGTCCCCTGATGAGAGGGGCCACATCCCATGAAGACACAGAGATGCGGCGGAGTCACAATGGCAGCTGCTATCCCGCTGGCCTTTCCGGTAAGTGAGTTTACAAATGAGGTGCTTCCTCTTCATTTGGTGTCTGGAGCCACAGAGGAGATAAATAAAATCATTGGAGGAACTAGAGCCCCCCCCCCCACCCTCAGGCTGTCAGACGGAGGATCCCCCCACTCCAGACCTCTCTCCCCTATAATCACACGGCACTCTGGCCATCTGCCCCTGATGTGGGAGAAGACCTAAGTCTGCTCCTTCCCAATCTCTGTCCCAGGATGCACTGGGCACAGCGCGTTTCAGGTTGTCCTACCTTTTATTTCATGGGGATGTCACCGCGAGATCTGAATGACACGTACAGTGACATACACACACACACACACGCCACACTAAACAGACGCACAATCCTGCATGCACACAGTGCCACACTGCAGCCTCGATGACCAAACATGAGTCACTGCAGGAAACGGTGACAGAAATTTCACACGACCTTAAACACAGCAGAGGGAAGACAAGTACAGATGACATGCGCCTGTCATGCCAATAGGGGGGGCTAGGAGAGGTAGGATTTGAGGGCTCGTTTTGAGTCCAGATTGAAAGCTGACTAGAGGAGTCTGCTGTATGTACGCACATACACACCAGCCCTGTCGAACCAGCTAATGTGCTTCAGTAAGGAAATCAATGTTCAACACTTTAATGTCTCTGCCACCTTCTGGTCCAACTGTGTTATAGTATATGTGGCATCCCGTGGGCCCCTTAGCCCCACCCCTTCCTGGATTTCATTGAACCCCTGCTGTCGTTTATTTTTAGCCCCAAGACAGCAGCAGGGATCGCCCCGCCCACTAAGGCTGATGATGTCATTTCCTGTCTTCTGTCTCTCTTCCTAGGATAGCCTAGGGTAATGATCTGAAGTGGGCAGAAGGTGAGAGGGGGTGGGACACTCGCTGGTCTGTGATTGTGGTTATGGTGAGAGAGGAGGGGCCTTCCAGGTTGTATTCAAAAGCTATATCTTGGCTGCTGAAAGGTGAGGCTCTAAAATGTGAGACTTTACAGTCTGCAGTTTATGCTATGTATGCTAAAAGCCACACCCACATCACAAACCACACCCATGACTCACAGACCACATTCATAATAGAAACTATACCTACATTCATTGCATAAGCCATGCCCACAACATAGACCACACCCATAGTACAAACCACGCCCACAACACAGACCCCATTCACACTATAAACCAAATCTCACATCACAGACCACGCCCACGACTCCCAGACACTCTTGACTACACATACACCCATGACTACCCAAATGCTACAAGCCACACCATAGCATAAACCACACCCACTTTGCAAATCACATTCGCACTATAAACCACACCCTTAACACAGACCACATTCACACTATAAACCACACCCATGGGAAAAACCATACCCATGGTACAAAACACATTCACACTATAAACCTCACACTTAATACAGACCACATTCACACCGTACACCACACTCACATCACAAATCATGCCCACAATGCAGATCACATTCACACTATACACCACATATTACAGCACACAACACAGACCAAATTTATAATACAAACCACACACACAATAAAACCCCCACCCTTTAACACAGATGACATCCACACACCATTGCTCATTTAACGTACGAACAGCCACATCAGAAAGACCACAAGTAAGCTCCCAGAGGAGGCCCGGATTATGGCGTTAAGAGCCTTTGGGGTGTCAGAGCAGGGCAGGCAAGTTTCAGCGAGGCTTAGCAGACCAGAGTCTGGAGTCGTAAAGAGACCCAAGTGTGAAGAAGGGCACCTGACCTGGAAACCTAAGATCCAGACTGGGAGAGATAGGGAGAAAGAGACAGACAGATGGATAGAGAGAGACAGATAGAGAGAGATAGACAGAGAACAATAGAGAGAGAGATAGAGACAAAGACAGACAGGCAGAGATAGACAGTGAGAGAGACAGACAGAGACAGTGAGAGAGAAAAATAGAGGCAGAGATAGACAGCGAGAGAGACAGACAGAGATAGAGACAGGGAGAGAGAAACAAAGAAAGACAGACAGAACGAGAGAGACAGATAGAGAAATGGAGAGAAACAGACAAAGATACACAGAGAAAGACAAAAACAGAGAAACACAGAGATACATATATAAAGAGAGACTCAGACTTTGATCATTAGAACGTTTTTAGAACATTTTCAGCCCAACATAAGAGCCCATTAGGATCCTCTTTTCTAGTTCCCATTGTAGAAAGTGGGAATTTCCCTGCAGACACCTTTTCTGTGGGGCTTTGAGGGATGTTACCCTGGACTCCCAGGGATGGTGCTATGGAGGATCTCCAATGGTGGCAGATGATCCCCCAAGGCAGATGGGGAACATGGACGGGAATTAAGTAGAGGCAGAATATCAATCCATAAGAGAACCAAACGGGACAGAGCGGGGTTTTGGCACGATGCCAGGGAGACGGTTTCCCTGGCTACGGTCTGACGGGCCAGCGGCTAAACCCATGTAAAGCGGCCGCTAATGTCCTCGGAGGTGAAGGAGATTAATGTGGCATTACCTCAGAAGCTCCAGCAGGATAAGGACCTTAACCCGCCGATTCACCCGATCATTAACCCGTTTAGCCTCCTGAGGAGATGGCGGGCCCCCCCCCCCCCCCCATATGGTAGGTGGGGGTCGCAATCCCCTCACACGCTGCGGCTGGACGCCAAGGTCCCCAGGGCGCTCCCGACCTGCTCCTCAGCTCGCCCACGCAGGATTCCTGATAATGCTCATGGGTGTCGGACTGCAGAGTAAATCCCACAAGATCCGCGAGTGCATCTCTCATGTAAGCGGGGAGGAACGGAACATGGACGTCCAGAACGTAACGTGCGAGGAAGAGGAGGAGGAAGAGGAGGACGAGGGCCTGTCAGTCTGCTTACACTCTGCGGATCTGATGGCCTTCAGCCTGGGAGAATCAGCAGCACAGATGGACCCCCCCCCCATTGCCACCTTAATGTAATGGAGTTTGATCTCCAGTATCCAATGACCAATATTTTTGCTGTCATATTAGAATGAACCGCCCTCAGGGGCTCTCACTTTATGCGCCCCCCCCCGCGAAGCACACCATCTCCGTTATTCTGACAGGCTACTGTGCAGCCTGATCTCTGCAGACTCTCCTACATCATCAGACTGCGCTGCATCTGTATTGTTTTGCTGCACCTACGAACACTTATTTCATTAGCCTCTCCCTGCCCCACCTCCCCCTACCTACCAGACTTCCAGATTGTTGCTGTCTTAACCCCCCACCCCACTCCGCTATACCCAGTGGGGACAGAGAGCTGTGACACACATGACATTATGTCACTCGGGCCCATGTCCCTGAGTTTTCAGGATGGAGAATGTACTGGGGTCGAACCCTGGGCCGGTGTCCCTGAGTTTTCAGGATGGAGAATGTACTGGGGTCGAACCCTGGGCCGGTGTCCCTGAGTTAGCAGGATTGGGAATGCACTGGGGTCGAACCCTGGGCCGGTGTCCCTGAGTTTGCAGGATGGGGAATGCACTGGGGTCGAACCCTGGGCCGGTGTCCCTGAGTTTGCAGGATGGGGAATGCACTGGGGTCGAACCCTGGGCCTGACTCAGTCCACACAAACCTACCACTAACATCAAAAGCAGGTGAGCTGTCCAAAAGGAAACCTGCAAAACAACACAGTCTTCCAGACACGTGGCAGGTCCTGGACAAAAATGTGGAGCATGAGACAGAAGGTGATCATATTCATATATGTATATGTATCATCTATATTACTTTGTGGTTTGTGTTTTAGGAGTGACAGACTGTCTTCTTGGAGACCCATTGACCTGACTTTCTCTTTGGTGCATCATGGGTAATCTCTCCCTTCAGCCTTTGAGTCTGCAGCTGTCATCAAACAAACAGGCTGGAATCAGTTTTTATAGCGACGTAAATAAACTTGGAAATTTAAAGGCCTGTCTTCAGAGCCCAGTGCATCCCTCTCCCTAACCTCATACTCCTCTCTTAAATGTCACAGTAATTTATGTCACCCCTTTTCCTTACTTACTGTGCACTTTGTGATTCCGCGTTTTAAGGAAAAACTTTAGGAAATAATAAATTACAGAACTGAGAAATTCTTTTCGTTTTAGTTAAATTGTGAACTGGGAGTCAGGGTAGAAAAGGTGACCTGAAATACAATCGACCTTTGCCGGGCAGCCCGAACATTGAAATGGAGGGGGGGATCCCACAGGGGGAGGGTCTGGTGGCCAGGAGTGACCCAATGGCCTCTGACTGCACGCTCATCTCCATTTCCCTTCCCTGAAGGCCCAACCAGACTGGATGCCTTCCACACAAGCAGATCCAAATATGCTTTGAAGATTGGATTTGGGCTTCTTAAATGAACCAGTACATTTAAATACAATAAGAACCCCCAGCACACTCAGCAGTAGCCACAGGAAGTGACATGTGCTCATCAGCAGTTGCAGGAAGTGACATGTGCTCATCAGCAGTTGCAGGAAGTGACATGTGCTCCACAGCAGTTGCAGGAAGTGACATGTGCTCTTCAGCAGTTGCAGGAAGTGACATGTGCTCATCAGCAGTTGCAGGAAGTGACATGTGCTCATCAGCAGTTGCAGGAAGTGACATGTGCTCATCAGCAGTTGCAGGAAGTGACATGTGCTCCACAGCAGTTGCAGGAAGTGACATGTGCTCTTCAATAGCCACAGGATGTGATCTCTGGCCAGGCCTCTTGTATATGCCCCTGTGATTAAGCCTTGCACACATTGCTAGATCTTTGAGGTAAAGCTCAGTTCAAAGAAGAGTTGGGGCCAAGCGTTCTGTGGGAGGCAGAGTTATGCTGTTGGACTCTTGGCAGTGACAGCACATATCGACATCTAATTACGATGAGTGGGTTGATTCGCTGCTGAGCCAGTCAAGAGCGATATGGAGCCTGCTGCAGAATGCACAGGGAGGCAGGCAGCCCCAGCCGGGCCGGGCGATACTGTCATGCCGCACTTACTCACAGACACGCAGCCAGGGGGCGATCTGCAAACTCCCCATGCATACTGTAGCTAGTGCTGGATTCAGGGCTACCCTTCTGCAGCTGGCAGACCTTGTGCCTTTTCTACACGGTGCCTGAAGCATAACAGAGCAGATCACCGCTTCTTAAACTTCCAATCATGGTTGCTGCCTTCTGCGTTGCAGATTGAGCCCTGCATTGTGAGCGTCTGGGTCCCTGTGCCCTCCAGGTTCAGTCTCATTTGAGGGCACGCCGCCTGGGGACAAAGTGCTTCTTCCTGCCAGCGGTCTGTAAGACATCCTGCATCATTAGATCACGAGCCCCGGCCCCCGGCCCCCCAGCCCCTTCTCTGATGACTAGCGGAAGGTGGAAGCCACCCACCGCCGACCTGAGAACGACCTCCCTGTCTGGATGTGGAAGCAGCTCTCCCGCTCCTGGTGTGGGCTCATGTCTACACACTCACGCGCCTGAATCGCTGCTTCCTTGGCCTGACGCGGGCCTCGCTGACGTCATACCCCTGGCTCGGGTGCGAGTGTGCATCGCATGTGTAGGAAGTCACCAAAAAACAACACATAAATGAGTCGGGGAAGTGTAGAATAGTCTGGATGACTGGCCGCAATTCAGGCCCACAAAAGAGGTTCATGTGCGCTGATTCTGACCCTGCTGGGGAGGACAGACCACAGGAGGAGTGTGTCCCCAAAGCCACGGCCCAGGGTGCATCAGTCTGAGTCAGGGTGCGCCGTTAGGGCCTCACATGTCACATAGGTATAGATATAGATAAACAAACGCCAGCCCCTATTGCTGATACTGCCCCCTGCTGGCCCGGTTAACTCACAGCTAGTGATTGAGTTCAAGAGGCCATTTATATCTCAAAAATGACTTTATGCCCAGATTATCAGTCTCACTCTTTATCTGGCAACTGCTTGGATGTGATGGGATTGACTGTGGGGATT
Source organism: Mormyrus proboscirostris (assembly GCA_026779585.1). Classification (NCBI taxonomy): domain Eukaryota; kingdom Metazoa; phylum Chordata; class Actinopteri; order Osteoglossiformes; family Mormyridae; genus Mormyrus; species Mormyrus proboscirostris. The sequence continues at coordinate 25,340 of JAODKF010008548.1, forward strand.
TCACATGTAATCTTTGGTATGTAGATGTTGGGAGGGATTAGGAAGCCTGCCCTTTGGGTGTGCGTGAATGTGTGTGTGCGCGCGCGTGTGTGTGTGTAGCACTGCCAACAAACTGATGAAAGCATCTTTGCATCTGCTCTGGGCAGCAACTACACTTGTAGCTAGCAGCTAACTAAAACAGAGCCCTTGCACTTTTAATTTCTTCCAGAGTTTTGCAGAGCGGGCTGCAGGGCGGAGGATGCCATGCGCAGGATTCCCAGCAGCCCCAGAGCAGGCGTTCTGGTGCGAGGCTTACACAGACACACACACACACATACACACACATACACACACACACACACACACACATGCCTATTAAGGTTTATCTAATGTGGTTTAACGGACATCCTGTGAAAGGCACGATCTAAACTGCTGTGTGCAGCTTGTCGGAAATGAGTCAGTCCATGTTGATTATTACAGTGTGACTGCCAGACACACACACACACACACACACACGCACACACACAGATTTGTAATTATATCTTTGTTGGGACTCTTCATTAATTTCTGTGGGGAAAAGTGTAATCCCAACATGACGACCATAGCCCCTACCACTAACATTAACCATAAATAGCCAAACTAAATATGAGACTTTTGGCATTTTTAGTTTTTTGATTGCATTCACAGATCTTTGTGGGGGACCTGGAAAATGGTCCCCACAACTTTAAAAAAACAAACTGGCTTTTATTACATTGTGGGGGACATTTGGTCACTTTGTCTGAGCGACTATGGACAATAACACTGATTCATGAGAGAAAGGACAACTGAAGCCCTCAGACCTGCTCCAGAAGACATCACCTCTCTTCCAGAATGTTCCTATGCTATGACCTTTGACCTTCCACAAATGGGCCAAAACTGAGTATGGAAATAAGACCTTCAAATGGTTCATTGTGAGGACCAAAGCCCAAGCCCCCCCCACCTTTCAGCAGCCCGACCCCCTGTTATAGCACCTTACAGCAGCCAGTCGTTCAAGTGTGGGAGCATGTCACAGAAAGGCCCTTTGTGTCAGAGCCTGCCTCTAGGACTCAAACCAACAACCTTCAGGATGTAACCTTTTTTCCATAACTGCACTGCTGCCCAGCCCCCTCCCCCCTCACGGTCAGGGGTCAGCTAGCTGGCTGGCCATACTTTTCTGTGCCTGTTATTATCTTTCTTTAAGTGGTACATCATTAGCTGTTTTGAGTTGAACTATCCCATTACCACATGGGGGTTAAGTGTTGAGAAAGGCGCTATATAATCATATGATCAAAGGTTTGCAAAAACAGAGCAATGAGACACATGATGTATAACCAGGTCTGCATCCGGTACCAAACAAATGAGACGTCAGAGGGTGCTGTCCCATGGTGCCCCACTCCACCACCC
>JAODKF010008562.1:0-26694 GCA_026779585.1 Mormyrus proboscirostris
TTTTAACAACTCTGAGCTATTAGTTAAGTTCTCCCCAAGCGAGCTTGATGGGCCGAATGGCCTCCTCTTGTTTGTATGTACTTATGTTCTAGTACTGTCTTCACAGAATTCTCATAATTCCACTTGGCTTAAGTAAAACAAGGGTGTGGATCTGGATGCTGACTAATTTCGTTCCTACCAATGCTGGAGTCAAGGCCTTTGGGTCACTAGCAAATATTCTGAGGCTTATCCAGCACCTTTCCTCTGTGCTTTTTGTGCCCAGCAAACCCCATTAGTTCCGGTTATGTCTCAATGTGCCACAGCCTTGTAAACATGTTTATACACTTCATTGTCTATGGTGATTCTGATGCTGTATAATTTTGCTCTCCCTTTAAGGCACTGTGCTGTCCAGATTAAAGCCCTGGCTAAAATCCACGCTTACGTCCGGGACCCGTAAGTCTGTCCTTTCATTTTGTTGAAGTGCTGTGCGGCTTCACTTGTACAGATTTGCCATTGTTTTTCCAAGAATGTTCACCTGTTCACCTTATTAAATAACGGTAGGGTATTCTCCATAATCGCACCCCTCAGCTAAAAGGTCCCAGTAACCATGGTGTCAGTTTTATTAGGAAACAGTTGGGAAGTTTTATATAAATAAAATAACTTCATATGCTCTGTAATTTTGAACGATAATTGGTGTTGAGACTTTACTGGAAGCTTTCACCTATAATGCATTGTAGATTCCTTCATAATGCATTATAATGGCCAGTATAAGAATTAAGTATGCTCAGTGCTACATTATAGAGCAGTATAGATGAGAGCTTTATAAAGCATAGATAATACATAATAAACATGGCTATAATGTGTTATGCCTTTTTATAAATGGTTATACCATGTTTATAATGCTTTATGAATGGTATTATGTGTTATGAATGTGTTCATAGATTTTTTTAGACATGGCATTCATAGAGAGTGTTACCGATATTTGTGCACAAGACAAAGCATCTCAGAGAATTCTTCTCACTTGTTTTCATTCTCGTCACTCCCCGTGTTTGCAGGACATTGACAGAAGGGCGGCAGGCTGACATCAGGAAGCAGTGCCTCAATCTCTGGGGGGTGAGTCTTTGTGCTTCAGCATCAATGCCCCCCCCCTCCCCATCCATATAAATGCTCCCCAGTGCTCTTTCTTTCCAATAGCTCTGTTCCCCTCTCTCCTCCCCCCCTGCAGATCCCAGACAAGGCCAGAGTGGCCCCCTCTAGCGCAGACCCCAGAAGTAAATTCCAGGAGTTGATGCAGGTGGGGAAAGTCTTTGTGCTGTACTTGAGGGCCGTGTGGAATAACGTGTGCTGGGTTGCTAAGTAGACCGTGAACCTGAACTCCCCAGGGTACAGACATCGAATCTTTCAACTACAAACCGACCCAGCTGACCTTCAGCACGCTTGAAAAGGTGCACCATGTCCTGGACTACCGCTGCATGGTGGGAGGTGGAAATCATCTCTTTTTGCTTGGCATGGGAGTAAGTGCAGGCCGTCTCTTAGGGTGTTAATACACAAGGTAACTTCTTGAGCAATATTGTCGGGCTGTGTTGCTGACCAGTGTTGCTCCAACATTTTCCCATTGATACTTGGCAACAAATTTCTATTTGAAAAACTTTATCAGGCAGCGGGTAACTTTTCGCAACCATCCAGATTAGTTGCCCTTTGTCTCACCTGGATGGCAGTTGCCTGGCAACAAAGCCAAAAGGTTGCTCTGTGTATCATCACCTTTAGGCAAGATCTTGGTAGATTTTTCTAGAGTTTCATATCATCAAACCTATGCTAAACTAGTTTATTCCAAAAACATTCTTGTCTACTGTATTTACCTAAGATGGTGTTAACTTAACGACATCCACAATTCACCTTCATAGCTGTCTTCTTGGTTTTTTTAGTGCTAACCATAGAACCATATGAGATAGAACAGCTACTGTGAAAGCATCCATGTCTGGTTTGTTGTGAGAACTCTGAAGTTCCATGGATCTTCACTGTTTTTTTCTGATCACAGAAATCCCAGATCTACACCTGGGACGGCAAAATGCCACTGCGCTGGAAGAAGCTGGAGAACTTTAACCTGGAGCTGCCCAGAGACACCCTTCTGAGCGTGGAGATCGTCCAGGAGCTCAAGGGAGAGGTGGGCCTTGAGACTCGCCTGAAGGAAGTCAATTAAGTGGATCTCATCACCAGCAACAACGATTATTACATGAGCTTGTACTTTTACTGATCTTGCAATGGCATCTTTGGATTGAAGCAAGGGGAGGAAATGCAATTCAAATGAAAAGATTAGTTTCTCAGATGGGATTTTCAAGAAAGGGAGACCATTTTGTGAAGCTACAGGGATCATAAACCAAAAGCTCATTGGATGTTTGATTTCAGCCATAATTGGTCGGCATGGCTTTATTTTCATTGTACCAATGGTTCCGCAGGGCAAGGCTCAACGCAGGATCAACGCCGTCCATGTCATGGATGCTCTGGTGCTGAATGGGACTGATGTCCGGGACCAGCACTTTAATCAGAGGTTCGTCTTTTGGTCATCCAGAACACGTCTCAGATCAACACTCGATACACACACTGAAAAGGTAGCGAAAAGCTTGTTTGTTGGCCTGACAGGATCCAGATGGCCGAGAAGTTTGTCAGAGCAGTGTCCAAACCCAGCCGACCTGACATGTATCCCATTCGGTAAATCTAAAGGCTTTCATTTACCTTCTGCTTTTGCAAGTTGAATACCTTGAGGGGTTTGGTCTGGTATGAATATGTCACTAATCTTATGCCTTCCCCCCCAGAGTAAAGGAGGTATACAGATTAGAGGAGATGGAGAAAATATTCATCAGGTAAGACCAGGACATGAATTAATGTTTGTTTATGCTTCATATCTATTCATATAGCTGATGCTCAGATTGACTTTCTACTTGCGGACACATTCCCATACAGACACACACATTAGTTATTTTGAACATTTTGATATATTTGTGTTACATTTAGTTCGTATGGGAGGTATTTTCTGCAAAAAATAAAATGAAAATGATAAAAAGAAAATACAATCTCCACTTTGCCATTTAGTTTTCAAAGTCTGTGTGCAAAAATTGAAATTAAAATGAAAAATGACATGAAGTTTATGGTTTTCTAAAGTTTGCTTCTAAATTTTGACACCTGGAGTGTTAACATATGAACATGGTCATTCCCTGTGCTCTCCAAACCTGCTGGTGCCAGGCTGGACATGAAGGTGACAAAGAGCTCAGGGGGTGTCCCACGTTTGTCCTATACCGGCAGGGACGACCGCCACTTCCTACCCAGTGGCCTGTACATCATTAAGACGGTGAATGGTGAGTTGTGTGAAGGCGCAGCAGAAAAATCCAGCCAACTGTGAAGCATCTTGTCGTTTTTCCTGTGTTTGTGCTATTATTGTGTGAAGGCGCAGCAGAAAAATCCAGTCAACTGAAGCATCTTGTCGTTTTTCCTGTGTTTGTGCTATTATTGTGTGAGTTGTGTGAAGGCGCAGCAGAAAAATCCAGTCACCTGTGAAGCATCTTGTCGTTTTTCCTGTGTTTGTGCTATTATTGTCTTCACCACTCCCCCCCCCCCAGAGCCCTGGACGATGGCATACAGCAAGAAGACAAAGCGGAAGTTCTTCTACAACAAGCTGACGAAAGAATCCTCGTACGACCTTCCGGAAAATTCTGCGGCTCCCTTCCAGTAAGTAGCTCTCAATGCAGTTACCTAGTTCGGGGCCAAAACCTTGCCTGAACGTTAGATACTGTCAGTCGGTGGACAAACAAAGACTGTACCGTCTGTCACAGCGTGTGCCACTCTGAACAACTCTTCTGGGCTTGGGAAGATGGCGTCAAAGTGCACGACTCACAGACAAGGGTGGACCCCGAGAAGCTGTCCAAGGATAACGTTCTGGCCTTCATCCGGCAGCACTACCAGCCCTGAGGAGCTGCTTTGGCCCTAGAGAGACATGGTCTGCCCCAATTTGACACCTAATACCAGGAAGGACTATAGCCAATCCACAACCTCTTCATGTGGCCCGTCTCTCTGTGCTTGCTTCCTTAGACACCCCCAGCCTTACTCAATTCATGTCTACCCATGCTACCCATGCTACAGCCTAAGACCCCAGCCTACTTGGGTAACTGAGATACGCTGGTTTGATGTTAACACTGGGTAGTCTTTTGACTGTTTCGAAGTTTGACCCTGGCATCCCCTTAAAACTGCGTTTGGCATTTTTAGAGTGAAAAAATAGTTTGTGCAATTTTCTGTACCTGCATCCAAGTGCTGCGTCACAACTTGACTGCAGAGTGAGGATCATTCTGTACTCCTACAGTACATCAGTTTTGCAATAAACAAAATGAAATTGCTGTGCAGTCCAACACTTGGGCATGTCTTGGGAATGAAACAAAACTACTGTTCCTTGTGAAGTTTCTCTCTTCGTTTTATCCTTTGTTTGTTCAGGCTAAACTCAAGTCTTTTTTAAGGCTAATTATCCACAAATTGGAATCTAGGTTCCTCATCCAGGTGTTTCCAGCCAAAAGAATTGAAGGTACTGTACAGCAAGGCTTGTGCTTATGTAATTATATAGGAAATTACTTTCAGCTCCAGGTGGAAAAAGCAGTAAACTGAAAGGCAGCTTATTTAAAAATAGAAGGCTGAACCTAAACACTTATAGCCTGTTTCAAGTGTGTGAGCAGCATCCATGTTTCAGATGGACGTTCCATTTCACTTTCACTAAGAAAGGTGTGCAGAGCAGTCCAGCAGTCTGGAGTTCAAGTGAATTCTGTGTACAGAGCCATTAGGGAAAAAGAAATAAAACTTTGAGTTGGTGCTGGATTCAATTTTTTTTTTTTTTCGTAATTGTCGTGGTCAGTCATATATAGACCTGAATGTATGAGGTTTTGGATGAAGCAGGGCAGACCACCACCACTAGTAAAACAAACAGCTTTGCAGTTGACTGGTCTTGCTATGCTTTCATCTTATGAGCCTTATTTATTTAAACAATTTCATCTGTTTGTGCCGTTTAAATTGTATGTCCCCTGCACTGAAATTATCCTCTTTGGTCTCTTTTGGGGATCATTGGAGAGGCGAGTCTATGCCTGTGTTTGAGTAGAATGTCGTTTTAGCGTAACTTAATAAAGACACTCTTAATGTAAATAATTTTATTTACCATTTATTTACTGCCAACAGGACACATCTGTTACTTGATTACAGACATGTTGGGCAGAGGCTGGCTAAAGGGAGAGAAATGTATGACAGCCAACTAAAGACAACTGGAATCAGGGTTTGGGATAATGTCATTTTAGCTTAAAGTACTGACAAAAGCCCACTCAAGTATGCCCCCCCAAGACTCTCCTACTCATCTAGAGTATTACAAACATATTTCAAAATAATGTGCATTTTGAACACAATGTTGTGAACAACAGTACAGAGAAGTAATGGTTATAAAATTAAATTCCTCATTGGAGGAAATGTGACAATGCAATATTAATGCCTATATTTATTGCCAATAAGCGTGCACATTTTAGAAAACGCATACAGGTAGTGCAGCATGAGCTTATAAGCTTCATATAGCTCCTGATTCTGAGCCCCACAAAAAAAAGTTATTGCAATCATTTTGAATTTGGGCTTGGGGAGGAATCATACACGATGAATTATACCCTTTGGTAACCAGATCTTCACAGATTTTTCCTTCAGAATTCTTTTCCAAATTATTTTATTTAAAATTAACAGAAAAACAAGAATACATTTTAATATTCCTGAAACATAAATACAAAGAACAAAAAAACAGTGCAAAATCTACAAACTAGAAATCAAGCTCTTCAAACCAGTCTTGGAACTAAACCTTGGCCACCATCCCTCTATGCTTCCTCCTCAAACCTGTCTTTTCACGATACTTCTCCTTTCAGGTGCATCTACACATTTAGCACCAAAATCTAAACTTAGTTTGCCAAATTCAGGGGCTTAAAGCCCAAGTGTGGTCAAAGCAAAAGACAAGGACGGCTGTGCTGCTGCTTTATCTTCTTGAAAGGAATGAAATGCTTGGCCGTCTCAACATGGGAACATACAGGAACGCAAGCAAGACTTGTAGCGCAAACCCTTATTTTCCTCCATTCAATACAACATGCTAACTAGCGGCCTCAAAACTCAACCCTGTTCCATTGTCGAAGAATCAGTGTGGCAAGAACCAACTTTTCACTTTACCTTCCTCACACGTACCTATTTTTTTCATGTTTAACATTACAAGTGCTTTAAGCTTTCGATCATGAAATACAAAAACTATACTCTGCTAAATGAACGTCAGGCTACGTCGGCTTTGGAAGTGTGCTGTTGCTTTAAGCAATATACACATTTTCATACAAAATGAGTGACTGGGTGGAATTAAAGCTGCAGCAGAGCTGCTTTACGTTTCAGACTAAGCACCATGGATTCTGTTATGGATACTAGGGCCTGGCCTCCCTTAATTTATGACCAGTAAAAGCACCACGAGAGTCCAAGCCTGGTGGTCTGATTAAGACTACTCCCCTGGGCACTGAGAGAGTTCTATCTGCCCTTGAACGGGGGCAACTAAAGTGCTTTTCTACCTGCCGTCCTCACGTGAAGTACCGTCTTTGTCCTGTGGTATGGAGATGGGGCTGGGCGGTGTCCCTGGCGGAGTCCTGCTCTCAGGGGTTCCACAGCAGTCTGCGGCCTCGGCTAGCTCACCCTCCCGTTCACTGATGGCGGTCATTGGGCTACTGAGGATGCGGTTGCGTGCGTTGTACTTGCTGCTGGCAGCAGATGGCGGCGTGCTTGAGCGCCCATGCCGATTGCTCAGGAACACCGGGGAGAAGCGGGGCAGCAGACCCTCGGTGCGGGCCCACTCCTCGGGTGTCCTGCGGCCGTGGCCCGGAGAGGCGCAGGGGCTGCCGGGACCCGAGGAAGGCGACTCCAGGGCAGAGTCCGACTGGGCCCTCTGATGCCGGGGGTCGGTGCTTCTGAGGATCTCAGCAGCGGACATGCGGAAGCCACCTTCGGAGCGGCTGCCCTTCTTCAGGAGCAGCGCCTTAAAACTGTCATTGCTGGTGGCAGTCTTGCGGAGGCTGCGCTGGATGGAGGTGGGCTGGCGGGAAGCCAGACCTGGGGAGACACCTGTGGGCGTGACGGGAGGCGAGGAGGAGTGGACCCGAGGACGATCCTCCTCAGACTCCCTCCAACCCAGAACTTTACGTTTAGACCTGCAGTTAAGACAAGTTAAAAGCTATTGTCACATAACTGATACAGCAACAAGTGGTCATTACTAGGTGCACACTCTTATGTTTTTGTTAAATATTACATAGCGATGGACAATATTATTATTAAGGTTAAATTGAATTAATTCATTAGGGAACAAATTCCAAAATATGCAGTCCAGTATATATATATATATATATATATATATATAAAAAAGTAAAAGGCCCCTTTCTACTGATGTTTATTTTGCGAGCAGAATATAACACAGCAAAGGATCACTAAACAATACACAGATATCCGAAATGGTAGGTGCCAGAGATTTCCATGGGGCAGGCAAAGGTAAGTAAAGCTTAAGTACAGCCATAGTGCAGCAAAACTATGGATTAGAGGGTTACAGAAACAGGAGAGGGAAGGAAAAAAAAAGGTAATTCAACATTTAATGTAATCCAGACCTGCTCCGGGGGGGGATTTCAAAGCTGCTACATGGTATCATTCATATGTCATACATATAACAGGGACATGGTCACTTTCTGATTCACCAAGAATCAGAAATACTGTCATTTAAAACATGATACTGGATTTCATATTCAGCTCCGTTAAAATTTCAGTTAGGTTTTTCAGTTTTGTTTTGCTTTAAATTTTTTCTCTCTATATGTGCTTGTATGGGTAAACAATACCATGCTCCCTAACAAAAAAAAAATTATTCAGGTAAGGAAGTCCGATTTGCAATATGACTGGTTTGTACAAAGGCTGTCTGATAAGAGAGACACTTGCACTGGGGGTGAGGTGGTTACACAGCTGCAAAACGTGGTCATGAATAATTTATGATGCAGTTATTATAGGCAGTATGAGTAGTGGGGGAAATATGGACTTTAATTTATTCCTCTACACTTGAAAACCACAAAGACCCATGGTTTTGATAGGTGGGTTGATAAAGGAGATGAACAGACAGGAACAAAATATTCTAACAGGAATACCTGTGTATTGCTGCAAAGAGGTCTTCAGTCGTGCGAGGCCGCGTGGGAGTCACCATATCTTCTGGCTCTTCTCCGTGTGTCTCAGCCCGAGCCGAGGAGACGAAGTCGAACACCTCACCTTAATTAGATAGAGATTCATGCGATGTGTCTGAGTATTGTGACGCCAACCATGAAATTTGCCAAAACATCTCTGAGCTCAACCACAAAAGGACAAAATCAAAACATGACCAAGGAGAGGTGGAGCTGGTTTCATTCTTGCTCACCTTGTATGCCTACTCTCAATACTTCCGTACTAGGAATCCAATAGCTATCTAATATCTCAGAATGTACCCTGAAGAAAAGCTGAAACTGACCCAATGTTTTCTGTAGTAGGTTCCACACTAAGCAGTCAACTACAAGGAAGCAGGTGAGATATCCATTTTCTTTTTGGAGTGCCGAAGAAAAGGAACACTCCAATACACCAAAGAAGGAAAGAACAAGAAAGCTTTTTTACTGCATTCGCAATCCCATCAGTCCCGACTGCTTGCAGTGGGGGGAGAGAATAGATACTTCCTGGATATAAATCCTATTCTTAAACCCTTCTTGCAAGATTCAATATGCAGTAGTGCAGAGAAGCACCTTAATGAAATGCATTATAAAATGAGCAGCTACTGAGTACCTCCATGCTGTAGCTAGGTAAAACTATAGGGGGTGGACAGAATAATGGAACCACCACATAAAAAGCACTTAAACTTTGAACTAATTAAATCACAAATGCAGCTACAATGCTGCGTCATTAGGCTGAATGTCAGTTTGCATTATGAGATGGCTATGAAACAATATAACTGTCAGATGTGACCTCTCTAATGAAACGTGGAAGGGATCAGTTTGTGAGTTTTTCAGTCTAACCCAGCTTTTAATCATTCATTAAATTACCAACTATTATTTAAACTGAACCAGTTAGGCTTTCCTCGGTACTGAGGCTGGCTGCAGTTTAAAAAAAACCCAAAACCTTTATTAATTACAAGTGGCTTACCGTCATCCTCTTCCTTGGAGCTGATGGAGTCTGTAGCGCTGCTTGCAGCATCAGCATCTCCATCTGACATGTTCCTTTCATCACAAATAGCCAACTCTTCCGCCTTTATGGTGAGATCAAGCTCAAGGGCTGGAAAATTTTCTCTGGAGTGTTGGCTGGTGAAGAATTCTTCTTGGCTGGCTAAAGGTGGGAGACTCCCAGAGTCCTCATCTTTGTCATCATTCCTATAGTTGTCCTCACAATTATCTATGGGATCCAAAACCAATAACTTCTCAAGGCTAACCACCTGTGGACCAGGGTCCTCCACAACAAGCAACGGAAGAACTGGAGGCAAAGTTAAGGTGAGTTTGGGTTTTTTGGGAGAGGAAGAATTTTTTTGCTTGATTGTGGTAATTTGCAAAATCTGCAATGGATTTGAAGAGTGATCTTCCTCTGGAGTGGGAGGAAATGACTTGTCTGGGAAATCCACCTCAATAGGTGTCAACTCCAGGGGCTTGAGGTCTTCAGTTTGCCCATTTATGATAAGTCTGCCAAGTGTGTCCTCAGAAAGACTGGAGTTTTTTGAGTAATCCGGCAGGGACTGAATCACCAGTGACGATGACTGTTGAATCACATTGGAAGGACCTGGTAATATATTTATCACTTCAGGTTTTTTAGTTTTCTCTTCTTTCTCATTATCTTTCCATTCTTCATCATTGTTATTAAATCTGTCCATCTTTTCAACAGGCCGAAGCTGCACCATTTGCAAAGCCTGGGCAGTGATCAGGGGCTTCAGAAAGTAGCTGATACTATCCATCTTCCCATCTGATGAATCATCTGTGCCCGAGGTATTTACAGTACTGAAATCACATTTTGGGCTTTGAGCTGAGACTTCTGGCTGATTCTTTAAAGACTTATGTGAGAGTTGAGGAGAGGTGGAACCACCGGGTAAAAGAGGAGGTGGAGATTGGTATGGCGGAGGAAGAGGTAGTGTAGCAGGACTTGAGTAATTTTTATTTAGTAGTTCAGAAATTATTGGTTCAGATGAAGAAGGTGTATACAAATGGGTAGTGGTGCAAATCTTCTCAAGGTTAATTGGTAGCACAGATGGAGGAAAGTTTTGCCCAGGTACCTTGAAAGGACTTGAATCAGGATAAGTAGCATCAGAGAGTACACTGGTTGTGGTTGTTATCAAGGTGTGATGAGTAGAGTTGATAGTCTGTACTGCTGTCATGGGAGAGCTAGAATAGACCAGCTGCAGTTTCTTTGTGGGGTCAGGGGAACCAGCAGACACAGGTGTGGCAATGGGAGAGACAGATACAGAACACGAGAGAGAGGATTTTCTCTCAGGGACTTTAGGCTTAGACCTTGGCCTTGCAGGTGACCGGAACTTCTTGAAGGAAGGCAGGGTGCTGACCTGGCTAGAAAGACCACTAGACGGGGATGTTAAGTGATTCATCTTTTCTGGTAATGAGAGTCTCTTTGCTTTATCTACCAAAGTGCCGTTTAGGCCTAGAGGCAGATGCTTTTTACAGTCTGAGTCCTCTTGGGAGAGTGGAGGCCCACCAATACAACTGGATTGAATTTCAAGAAAATGGACCTGCTCAGTTCGCAGTTCAGGAGAGTCTCCATTACTGGCTATGGACTCAGCACAATCTGGGTGCAGGCTGCTGCTGTCACTCTGTGATGGTGTGATGGGACAAATGGAGTAGAGGTTCCCACTGGAAGGAGATATCAGGCTACTGCAATCACTGATGCTGCTCTGGCTATGAGAATGTGGCACCCACGGGTCCTCGCGATCACTGGATGAGCCTTGGGTAGGAGATGATGCGTCGTTGCTTTTTAGGCTCAGCTGCAGAGACTCTTGGAGGGTGGCAATCGATGTCTCACTCGAGATTGGACTATTAGCCTGAGGATTTGTCGCTTTGAATTGGGAATGTTTGTCTGGTTTTCGTCGCAAGGAGTCTGTACGAGTTGGAGGGAGTGGTGGTTTTTTAGCCTTGCGAAGGGAGATACTGCGGGATAGGGACTTATTGCTGCAAAGACTAATCTGGTCATCTTGGCTGTTGTGTTCTTTGCACTCATACATGCAGTGCTTCATATGGTCCACACCGTTGATGCTATTGTAGCTACACGACTTGTGCCCTGAGTCCAGGTTCATGGAGGTGTAGTTGCCATCATTGTCAAAGGAGAATGGCGGAAATGACTCTGTCTTTTTTGAAGGGTGCTCTGAATTGCTACATATGTGATTGATGGGGGTGGAGCAACTAGAACTGATGGTTTTTTTAGGCAGGGTGTCGTAGTTCCACTTCTCTGGAGGGCTACCGCTCTGAAGACTTCCGTAGGAGTAGCTAGACTCACTCTGGGTGTCCTTGCTACAGTAACCTTTCATGCCATCTGGGTTACTGCACTGAGACTCTGTTTCCGTGAGCGTGCCAGTGCTGAGAGATACCGCTGAATCACAGCGGCATGGTGTAATGACTGAGGTTAAGGAAGAAGGATGTTGCTCTTCTTTGATCTGAGGAGATCCGAGAGACTTGTTCATATGGTAGGACGACACCAAGTTTATGGGTATTGCACACTGTTCAAGTGCTTCAATGCTAGATACACCTTCAACTGAAGAGGTTAGCAGACTGTTACTGCTGAGCAAGACTGAGCAGGTGCCATGTGGAGAGGCTAAGGAGGTAGGGTCCGCCAGAGTCTCACAACTCATAAACTCCCTCCGTTCTTGATTATTAATGTAGAGTCGTGAGTCAATCCTTTGGATGGTCCTTAAAGGTTCTACCTGCATTTCTGTTTGAAGCTTGCCGATCTGGTGTGACAGAGTGCCTACAATGCAGTCCTCTGTCCCAGTAGAGGTGCTGGTGTAATTGGGCTCTCCTTGTAGGGAGGTGCGGGTTCCCTGTCGGGGTAGGCTGTAGCAACGCTGGTCACCTCTATTTAGTTGTGAGGTGAAGATGGTGCATGTGCTGTTACTGATGGTGGAGATGCTACCCGTGGAGGAGTTGGAGAGGTTAGCCATCTGAGCAGCTATGCCGTGACCCTTCTGTGCCCGGATCCTTCGCATGGATGGAGGCATGATCTTTGTGTCCTCTGTCTGGCAACTGGAATCGCGGGTGCCGGAACGTCGCAAGGCCGAACCAACACTACCGACACGACCCAATGTGAAGTACTGACTCGGTATGCACGTTGAAGGAGAATGGCATTCACCGGTCCCTTTGAGTAATGCAAAAGGGGAAACAAAGCAATGAATTCTCTGGCAAGGATGTAGATGTAACTAAAGTCCCCTAAACTTTACAAACCAAGAAAAAGAATTCAAGCAACAAATGAATTTGTTGTAATGAAGTGAATTGTCAGAATGAGCAATGAAGAGACAGGACACAAATACTAACATAACAGAGGAAAACATGATTTTCACCTTACCAAAGTAGTGCATCTATTTAAGTGCAGTTCCATAATTTTACCCCAATCATATTAGCTGTCTTGATGCAAGTTACTTTGACAGTAGTTTTACTTATGGTGAACTCAATTATTATACACCCTTGTACCACACAAATAATTTGGTCTCCTAAATCTCTTTAAAAAAAACATAAGATACGTTTTTCAGCATAACATAAAATTAGTAAAATGTACAATATGGACATGAACTCTGCAGTGAACTTGAGTTTGATTTTAGTTCATGACCTTCAGACTCCAAAACAAAAAAAAAACTGCAGCTCAAGGTTTCATCAGAAATACCAGAAAAGTGGACAGAAATTATTAGGAAGTTTAACAGAGGAAATGAGTGTCGGAAATGACAACGATTTCTGACATATTTCTGGGGTCCCTGCTGGGATTCTCCACCCGACCCTGCTCCTCTTAGATTGATAATTGCTTGGTAGGTCAGCTGTGCAAATGTTTCAGCTTTTGAAATCCATAGGAAAAAATGTACTAGTTTATTTGAAACATCTGAATAGTGATGACTATATAACCCATCAACAAAAGGGATCTGAAGATTATATGCAAGAATGCCTTTTTAAATTGACAAATTTCATTAGCCAAACTGTATTATCTATGGCTAGGAAGGTGATTTTACCTGTTTTTTTGTAAGTAGGACATCACACAAAATTGTGTAATCCACCGTGGGTTTGTCATAACAAACCTATTGTGTAGCTACAGTACAGCCTGGACTTGAAAGTTTGAAAGATTCTAAGTCTGACACAGGGTTCCCTGATTCAGGTATTTATTTACTGTCACTTCAAGTCCTCACACCTTAGTGATATCTGAATGGCCTGAATAAATAAATTATACTCTTCCGTTTAGAGTTTACTATATAAAATCTTGAAAGATTCATAAACAGAATTGAGGAGGTAATTTATGCACAGATTAAACACTGACAAGGAAAAAAAACACATTCAGATTTATCTTTGTATTTTTTGTGTTCATTGTTAAGAGTTGCATCTTTGAAACAAAGCAGTGGTGCACATCATTTTGACTATGTCAAAAAATCGGAAATCATCCATGCCAGTGTTTCCCAACCCAGTCCTTGGGCACCCCCAGACGGTCCAGATTTTTGCTCTCTATCATTGCCCTGAGAGTTGGGAAGGAGCAAGAATGTGGACCGACTGGAGGTCCCTGAGGACTGGTTTGTGAAACTGATCTATACAACCAGGTAGAAACAGGTAAAACGGCATTGACAGCTAGAGCTGTAACTGTCACACTTACAGAGGTGGAGTTTAATTTTTCATGTTTTAATTTCCTTTGATCCAGTTGTTTGCAAGTAGTACCTGCCTGTCTGTTTTTGGTTTTTATTGGTCCTTGTGGCTGTCATCGGTGTGGATTCTGCCATAATAGCCCATTACAAATTGAGGGGGATAGGATTTCGCAGCCACGCAGTAAGCAGTGAGTGGAACAGCAAACATCCATACCTAGTTCCTTCTGGATGTTGTCTGGGACACCTGTTATTGTCTTTCTCCTTTTGACCTTCTTAGCCCGCCTGACCAGAGTGTCCGTGTTAACTAAGGAACGCCGAATGCTGGCCTGGCGATCAAAATTCTCCCCTGATGTGGAATGGTGAGAGCAAGCAGAACGGAGGTTACATCACATCATGCGTAGTTCATGGGAAAGCACACCGAACAGTAAATATCAACCCATTGGGCTGAGAGTGGCTGAGTGTGTCCAATCTTCAGCTCCAAATAATCTTGACAATTTGCTTTATTTGTGAATTCTTAAAATGTAATACTGCAACATTTATATACCGAGGGTCATAAATAGCTCAATTTTGACTAGCATCATTAAGATACCAAGCTCTGCTGTAAAAATTAATTTTTGTAAAATTACATCAATGTAAAACAGGTGTAAAACAATAACACAAAACCATGTTTTCCTCCTTCAAGAGCACAATGATTTAATGGTACACTGACTTTTTTTTGACATGGTAGAACATTGCCATGGAGACGAAAAGGAAAGGAGTGGCCTGGCTTTTCAAGGGGGTGTGGCCTACCAGTGACATTTATGGGGATGATATCGATGGGCACACACTGGGCCTGCTGCCTCATCTTCTCCTCAGGGGTGGGCAGCGGTAGTGTTTTGCTCCAGTGCATCTGTCCGTTGATGTGGCGCTCCTCCAGCAGAGGGCTCTGTAATCTCATGGAGCACATCACCCTCTCTTCCTCAGCAGAGGACATCGTGGACTGCGGGCAGAATTGGGGGGAAAGGAGGGCAATAGGGGCTGTGTGCCTGCATTTTACCCTTCCGGTCAGTGCAAAGAGGACATTAAAACATTTCCTTCCGACATTTCGTGTTTATCTGAGGTTTAGAGAACTATGTTAACAGTCTATTGTTATTAACCTGGAAGTCAAACTGCAAGCTCCAAATAAATCTGTGTACAAAGTAAATAAATGTTCAAGCAGAGAACAGTGTGGTCTTCCTCTATGTCTCTGTGCTACTTTCATAATTGTAGCTCTGTGAAGTTTTGTGGAAATAACAATGACTACAGGTACATTTTACAACATAGAAGGATTAACACTCATTTGAACTTACTGAGAGACCCATCAAAACTTGTCATACACAAAGTCACATACCTGCTATACTGTAATCAAAAGAATTTACTGAAAGTGATCAGTACCCTCATGCAATTTAATCCATTATATTTCTAGTCACTCTACTTACCGGTTTTGCTTGTTTTTTTTTTCCTAGCCAAAATTTTATTCCTGACAATATTATTAATGTATTTGCACTGCAGGAGGAAACCTGCATGAATTGTGGAAACCATGTAAACGCCATACAGGGTACAGATGGGATTTAAATGTCAGCCACGGAGATGTAAGGCAATAGCACTATCTACTTAGCACTCAGAAACTCAACAGAATTTATGCTAAATTGGCTCATTATCAGATTAGTTACATTATTTTTGTTTGACCTGCCACCTTACGCTTTATGCCCGATGTTGCCTTTGATATGATCCAGAGTATCCCATGACACTTACTAGGATAAGCTATTGGAAAATTAATTGCAATTGTATGTTATTCCATAAAAACTACATTCAGTACAGAATTAAGTTATTTTCAAACTCTAGGGGGCAGACTACCACAAATGTTAAAATTCAGTAGATAGACAAATTCAAAGTAAATGTTTATGAATTCAGAATTATTTTTCCATCGATTTTAACACAAAATACTGGAGTTAATCATAATATGGGGTCAGAGGAACAACCAATAGTACTCAAGATATTGTATTTCAATGTTCAAGGAAAACACACATCAGTGTGATTTTGCATTTAGTTTGGCCTGATGCCAAGGCAGAAAGCATGCTTTTGTCATCAGATTTGTCACAACTTTTGATGAACCTGCATTGTTCAAATTAAAAAAAAAAAAACAGATTAGAGGTTGACCAATCTTGGTAATTATTTCAAGGTCGAGATGAGCAAAAATAATTACATCAACAAAACGACTGAATTTTACCTTGTGAAAATCGTTTGTCCTTACTTTGAAGCAATGAGTCATGCAGCCAGAGATTTATAAATGCTTTATAAAACACTTCCATCAGGCAATGTTTCAGACTGTTCATAAGCAAACAGTTTCGGAAAATAATATCAGAAGAGTGTAAACACGGTGAGAGGGCAGGGGTAGAGTGGGGTGGGATTGTTGCTGGCTTACTTTCTTACTGGTGTCCTCACAGGTGGGCAGACCCCCATCGGAGAGGTTGCGAGAGGAGAACGCTGGGCCCTGAGAGTAGTATTGAGAGCTACAGAAGTCATCTTTCCTCAGCCTGTCACATTCTGGGCAGAGGCAAGAGAAACAGCCACAGGATACTGGTTAGGAAAACCCGAAGAAAAGGCCCAGACGCAATAGTCCAGACGCAATAAAAACAAACAAAAAACAAACAAACCATACAAGTAAAAAAAAAAAAAACAATTTGTTACTTCAAGAAATAATAGCATGATTGAAAAAAAAGGAGAACAATGGGAAAATGGGCCAATGTCAACAGGTGGTTAAGAATGCAGATTTATTGTGTTAATGAAAAGCTGCTGACCCCAGGCTAGGGGCACTGCTTTTTATACTGAGCAGCACTTAATCTTAATCTGAACTATTGCAGTAATAAATATTCACTGAAAGGCATGTTGGCCAAGGTATTTTAAACCTTTCCTAATCCAGGGACTCCCAAACAAAAATAGATCAGAACTAGAGATCCCCTACCACTTGACACATGATCACTTAATTAATTAATGAATGAGCCAAAGCTTTAAGATTTTTTTTTCTGTGATGGTGATGGAGGAACTTCTGGTTAGGGGATGCTGAATGTTTTCCACCGTTAATCCTAACATTTTGTCTCAGTAAACACTCAGTAAACTCCCATAAACGCTAGTATGTCTGATCAGTAGACATTGTACCAATAGAACGGCCACCTTCCTCATTTTAATAGTCAAAAAGGAACTGTAGCTACAGTAATAGAGACGGCATCGATCCAATACCTAGTAGTTGAAAAAAACGGACTGGTTTTGGTAGATGAAATTTTAATATCGTATCGGACTAGAAAAAATGATATGGTGCCATCTCTAGTAGCTATTGTTTTATTTTGTATTTCAACATCATTTAGTTTCTTAGTGGACGGTGGCTTCCATACAGCATCACCGATTATAGTTACAGCTGGATATATACTGAAGCAATGCCCCTCCTCAGCCCTGAGTAGTTTGGTGACCAGTACTTTAACCTCCACAGAGGCCACCTGCTGTCTCTTCTGCAGACCGAACTGCCAGAGACCACCTGCCCGACTCTAGGAAAGGCGACCCTGTGCTTTCTTTCAGACTTAAAACAAAAGGTGGAGTGGAGCTTAAGATCAGCCTGAAGATTGAAATTTGCCCAATGTGCAACAAAAACACCCACAAATGCTTCATCATTTACAGAATACTTGAAAATTGTATAAATACTACTGAAAAATGTTTCTCATAGAAAGGCACAAATATATGCCACCACCGAAACGGAGCTTTAAGGTATTGTGGTGAAAGCAGCTTTGATCCTCTTGAATGTTTCCTTTGGAAATGCTCCACCATTATTCAGTAGAGAGCAGGCAGCTGAGTGGGCTGAAGTGGATCAGACCAGGAAGCAAGGGCACCAAACAGCTGGAGTTAGACAGCTGAAGTCTGCTCAGCAAAAACACAGAAAACGCAATAAAGCACAACGGGGGGGGACAACGCATCAAAGAATGCAGTGCTCTACTTTCTGAGAATGTCCTGAAGACAAAAACATTTTAAACAAAAAACTAATATAAACGCCAATTTTTCATCCGTGGTGTTATATTTACTTATTTAGCCAACGCTTTTATTTTAGTGACGTACAACTGAGAAACCAGGTTCAGCCAATTTCTGGAGCAAATTGCGATTAAGGGCTCAACAGTGACATCACTCTGCCTACCACTGGATTTGATGACCTCCTGATCACAACTATATACATTCTAACCTGGAGAGCCACTTACCACCCCCAATGACATTTGCTGCATATTTCAAAGATTAAAAACACTGATAGTAATGAGGTAAATGCATTGCTTGACTATTTCCAAATAGCAAGACAGTGTCAATACTTCAGGGAAAAATGAAAATCTTTCCAGGAGGCTATGGGCACAAGACAGGGAACATCACAGGGCACACACACACATCATTCACTCACACAATGCAACAGGCAATTTGGCAACTCCAATTACCCTCAGCATGTTTTTGGACTGTGCGGGGAAACTGGCCACCATGCTATCCCAGATAATTTTCTGCAACATGTAAATATTTGGAACTGAGCAGTCAAATAATGGATAAATAATGGATACCACTTGGATAACATCTCAATCAATCAACTTACTGCTAAAATCCTTTTGAATAATATATGCCTTCAGCTTTCACTTTCACAATATATGCTTTCAACTTCCATCACTTGGTAAACTGGTCCAGAAAGATGATGATGAATAGATGGCTTGGGTGAAGATAAGGCTAATGGTTTGTTATTGCGAATAGGTAGGTTCTACAGCTGAGGACCCTGCACATTAGTCCAGCTCCTGAGGTCACAGCTAGCACCCCCAAGCAACACAAGACCACATGAAGGTATTTAGTTAGTGACAAAGGTATACGTTTACACACAGTTCCTTGGCAATTAATTATTGATCTCTTTGGTCCCCAGTAATATTGACTGCTCCTGTCTATGCAGTTGTTCTCCATATGGCCAAATATTTTTCAGAAATGCAACCTCTAAAATTACTGCACACACACTAAGACCCTTGGATGCAAAGTCTCAAATGACCACACAGAGAAGGCTTCAAGCGAAGAGCAGTTAGAGGAAAGAAATTAGCTAGGTTAATTACACTCCACAGGGAACACATGGCCACGAAGTCACCGGGTGGGGTCACCATATGGACACGGATAATGTAGCAGTCCCTGGGATATGCGAGACAGTGTGAGGACCCATCCCCTGAGGAAGGTGTCACAATTCAGATGACACTGGTAGTTCGCGTGAATAGAGACTCCTTAATAAGATAGTTAACCTGCACATCTCATACCGAGGTGCAATGGGGGGTGGAGACAGAGATAAAGGATGGAGCAGAGGCTAGTTACAAAGAATTATGATGGCTTGTCTGCACTGAACCCCCTGTGGGGACAGAAGCAGGCAGATCAATTCCTTATCACCGAATGAGCCTACTGTCGCTGACGACTTCTCTAATTGGAATGTGCCACTGCGGAAGAACCTTCTTCTTCCTCTCATTAGGGTGTGATGCAGGAGGTAATTACCTCATTGCTCTCATACTGCTGCATACAGATGGCGCATCTCTTTGAAGACTCACACTGAAGTCAAGGGAGTCTGAAAAATGACATCTTGCATCTAACCAATCAACTGTCCCCTTTGCTCCATCTGTAGCCTGGATGCAAATGCAGCCAAGGCTGGACAGAAAGAAATAATGGTGATGCTAGGCATCCGTCGATGATGCGATGCTTTCAAATCCAGTGTGAACACTCACATTTAGAAGCTGGAAACTTCTCCTTTGTTACCAAGGGAACCTGTGACATGCTAATAAATACTAGCATTAAGTGGGCTCATTTTTTAGGTGGCTTTTGGTCACGAGGTTCAAGGAGCAAAAAGGGTTTTAAAGAAGCTGTAATAAGAATTGATGGTAAAGGCATTGTCACATACTTTGAGTGCTTCACTAAAAGTCCAACTGTACATTCAGGAGGACTTTAACCTCCTCCAATATTTCACCAGCCAAAAGTTAACAGGACATCCGTCAATGACTACTCTCTCCTTGGAGCACAGCGCAACATAAAGATCATTTCCAGTGCACTGTAAAATCCATCATCCAAGGTGTTTTTAAAAACAATGTGGTTGATAGAGCTAGTGGTTCCTCCTATTTAAAACCATGAGATCCTTGTGGCCTACATTCTCCACATCCAGAAAAGACCAGCAGATTCTCTAGAGAATCATGGGTAAAAATGTTCTGCAAAGGAACAAGGCTAATAATATCAGCAGCACTAGCCAATAAATACACACCCGTATTACGTAGTTATGTAGAATTAAGCCTTTTGTCCTGGATACCGCCTTTTTTTCTTATATGGTGGGGTTTCACTCTCATGAGATTTGATAGCTCTAGTTCCTCATTAACCGTTAAGTACCTAATGGGGAAAACGGCATAGACAGTCCTCTAATATGATGTAATGTCTGCTATACTTCATAGTGACTGCGTGAATACCCCCTTTTCTGACAATGACATTGGGGTTTCTTATTTGGGTGAAGTTCCCTCAGCACAATATTCGTTGATATCCTGAAGAAAGCAATGGATAGACTCTCCCCATAGACTAGCATACCTCCATCTCCACCCCGACGACTAATCTTGCCTCATCATCACAACCGTGTCGTCTGTTTGACATCCATGAGGTTCTTCTCCTAGCAGCAGTTCGGCAGCCCACATATACGTTTCTGATAATGGGAATGTTCCAGTCCTTTAAAAAAAAACCCTGTGCGAACCGCATGGCTTGAGCAAAAACCTCAGAATCGCTGGCATGTGCTGATGCTAAAACAACATTGGCTGTTCTGCCAAGGCCCAGGTTTAAACGTTTACATTGCATTTATTTAACAGATGCTTTGATCCAAACAAAATACATTTTGTAGAAGGTGGTTTCAGCCAGTGCCTCAGGCAACTGGGAGTTCAGGGTCAGGTTCAAGGGCCCAATATTAAAATTACTGTGCCGACCCTGGGATTTCAACCTGCAACCTTGCGATAATCAGCACAGTATCCTAAACCGGTGAGCCACACGCATCCATTAACATTTCCTAGCATTACTCAGAGAGATTATTAGGTTATTAGCCTTGATTCTGTAGCCTCATCAAAAGCAGCGTTGACACAGTCCTAAAACAATGCATGGATGGACCCCATGCCGAAGGACAGCTGACCGTCTCGCTGACATCATCACTCAGCTTTTCACAGGGCCTGGACAAAGGGACAGGTGCCGACACCCGGTGTCTAGTGTCCTCCTCATTAGGGCAATCAATCACCTGACAGGAGTCTCAAAGGCAAACGGACCCAATGTGAACCAAGGTGAAAGAGAGTACAGGGGGGACGTGCCATTTGCGGCCTACCCACTCGTACTCGCATCCACTTGCTGGTCTCACATCCAAAGTACATTTCACAAAGTGACAAAAACACAAAACTGCTGTCCTCACCTGTCCGGGGGTCAAGGATGCCCGTCGCGACAGACCCGCTGAGCACATGTCAGCAGCATTTTAAAAATTAAATACGGCTCACAGCATGTGGCTCCCTGTCTGACGACAGCGGGAAGCCCCTGAGATCGGCTATTCGCGATAGTTGAATTTCAAAGACTTTCCTTCCTGCTGTTTGCCTACTAAAAATCACAAAACAAAGAATAAAGAAGAAAAACAGGGAAGTTTTTTTTTTTTTCCCCCCTCCCCTGCAGCGAACAAGTAGGGCACCTGCGAGTGGAAGTATCCATCACCCGCGGGCAGCCTGGGGACCATTAATGGGGTGGTCGCACCTTACTGACTGTCAGAGATTCACGCTAGAGGCAGACAGCCACCCGCCGCAAGGCACTGCAGGCTGCTGACAGGGGCTGGACACTCCCTCAAAAAAAAAAAAAAAGAAAAGCAGGAGAGAAAACAATGTGGACTGGCCTCCTATGGGAAACACCATGAAAACTCCCTCCTTTGATACAATTAGCTGTCAGCTCGCATCCCCCTACTTCATCTTTCACACAAAAGAAGGTCAGCTCACCAATAAGACCCCCCCTACCCCAATTGTTTAATACAGTTTTACAGCTAGCTCCCAGTTCAGTGGATTTGGGAAGAAAGCTGTAGCTACTCTCCTGAAGTCCTCGCCATTTAACACAGGTGTATCTTCTGGATCGGGCTACACGGGTTTGGGTCGGTAGCTTATTTGCTAGTCAGCCTTTGCTAAGTAAGATAAGCAAAAAGAAAAATAATTCAGAGGATGTGAAGACACGGCATAACAGTGTGCAGTCTTTTGATGAGTAGGTTATAAAACCACTTCAACGGTCGGCTTGATGACTGGTCATCTCCTCATGTTAAGTAAGGAGACACGGTTCAACGCATGGCCAATCTGGGGACAGATGCCCATCTCCCACAACTCTCCTTGTACCGACACACCTGCCAGATGGCTTTACCTCGGAGCACGGTCTTGAGGTTGACCTTGGCTTGACGGTGCAGGTCCTCCACGCAGGCTGGCCGCGTGCAGGGCAGGAAGACGTTCTCTTGCTGGTGCCAGGGGGCTGAATAGTGCACCGTCCATTTGCTTTCCTCGTCCAAGCTGGAGACCGCTGTCGGAGGGCAGAAGAGTGTAGTTAAGAGGCAGAAATCACTGAAGACTCTGAGCAGATGCCCTACTGGCACGGAAAGATCAAGCCAGTTCTTAGCCTTCATAAAACATCTCGATTAGTGTATTTTGTACACTATTGGCAATCCAATGTAATTATTATACCGTTTTCAACTTATTTTCCAGAAGATGGTACCTTCTTGCAAGTGATGGGGACTTCCCCCCCCCCCATATCAATTTACTTCTGTAAATTGAAATTAGTTTGCAGTGAGGCTGTTTTTTAAGATATTAAACCCACTTGCGAATCCTGTATGTACAGCACGGAATCCTGGGTAAATAATTTCATTATTAGGTTTGACTAATAATAAATGTCACACACATTTTTGTGTCTTATGGCACAAAAATTACCCGGTAAAAATGGTGTACAGAGCTCAAGGTCAAAAAGGGATCTCACACACACACACACACAAACACACACACACACACACACACACACACACACACATTTGCATTCACATTTTTTTTGGGATCCATCCTGCATTTCTATGGGCAAAACCCTAATCTCAACAATGACAACCTTGAGCCCTACCCAGCCCTAAGCTTAACCATAAGTAACAAAAAAAATACAAGGCTTTTGACATTTTTACTTTTTCAGACTAGCCACAGATTTTTATAAAACTGAGTTTCCCCTTGTAGGGGCCAAAAAAAAAATGGTGCCTACAACGTCAAAATAACAGGTTTTTATCCCATTGTGGTCCCCACAACCTAATATATACACATAACCCACGCACGCACGCATGCGATGGTAGACATTAGTACACTGTTAGGGTTATACCCTGTTTGTTCCTTTGCGGCTGTACCTTTCTAAAATAAAAAATGTGGTGTGGTTCTCTCGTTCTCAAAGACCACCCTTGTGCTACCAGCAGGGTCCCCGCAAATTTGCGTGGTGTCCTTTGGGGGTGGCAGGAGAGGGGACGAAGGGATTGGACAGAGCAAAACCGCAGTTTCAGCATTTAACCAGCGATCGTTAAGGGAAAGCTCAGCAGTTCTGGAGAAGGATCTCTGGGGCATTCGTCATGGTTAATCCGACTCGAACCAAAAACAGTGAGAGAAATGCATTCCTGCAGCTGCCCCTCTAGCAGGGAATAACGTGGCCTGTTCACATGCACGATGAACCATCAGACCATTAAGAAGAGCTGTAAACTAACTGCCAGCATCAAGAAGTCACCGTGTTCACATTTCCTACCAGCCGAGGGTTTGGCTGTTCCACGTGACGCTGCATGGCTGCAGACACTGCGGAGCCTGGCTCTGCAGCCCGCTGCATCTAGCACAGGGGTTGGCAATCTTATCCGCAAAGGGCCGGTGTCTAGGCAGGTTTTTGGGATAACCTGTAGAGCAGGTGTTCAAACCCAGGTGTGAGGACTCTTCAGCCAGTCAGTCCTCTAATTGGTAATCTAATTAGGGAGTTGCAGTGAAAACCCGCATACGCACCGACCCTTTGCGGATAAGACTGCCCACCCCTGATCTAGCAGGTATGTTCAAGAACTCCACTCACCACAGAAAGGGCGAGGTCAAGGTTAAAACAGCTGTTGAATTATTAGGTGGCTTGACTGCAAATCTGAGAATGCCAATAGACCTTTAATTGTCATTAATAACCTGACTACTGAGAAAAATGTCCTTAATGGCACTATAACACAGTACAGCTATTACAAACAATGGCTAAAGATCAGGTGAGCAAAGGGCTTGTGTAACATGCCAATCAAATACAACTTCCAGCAACTGCAACCCAGTCTCTTATGAGTGGTCTTCAATTCTGTTCTGGCCGTACTTGGTGAACATATTATTAACCAATTAGATTCCACTGGAAAAAGAGCAAAAAAAAATGTAATAGGAAGTAGGGCATCCAATCAACTATTCAGCAGATCTCACTAGATAATAACTTAAACAACATTTTGCCATCTACTTCTATTGGGGGAAAGAGTAAGGTCTTTGTAGGAGATAGACCAGACAGCGATGCTTTAAATACATTGCTGTCCAAATGAAACAACAACAGGATGCGCTCAAGTTTGTTCAAAAGGAAAGTTCAAATGGAAAACATGCAGTGACTTTGTAATTAACAGCACAGTTTCTGCTTTCAAATCAGAAAATTCAGTAATAATGGACAAAAAGTTAAATCCGTGGAATCACCGGCGAGGAGTTATAGCAGTATAACATTCACATAATATTATGTATAATATTCCTTTGCCAGCAAAAAATAAAATACATTACAATAAAATTACACATTTTTGCCTCTTCCAGTGAGGTAGTTCTGACGGAGAAAATAAGTTCCATGCATTAATGGATACACATCACAAATACTTTGGGGAACATCATCGATGCCAGTTCTGTTTTGAACAATCTGAAGCTAAGGGTGGCTGTACTAACTTATGCAGCAATCACTTCGTATTTTGCATGGTAATATCGGACTGTCACGGGTGACACAGGAAAGCTGACATCATGTAAGGTGCGGATGGAGAAGGTCACCACACGCTGGTCGACCATTAATCAACACACCGGCAGAGTCAAATCTTTGAAACCACACACACACACACACACACACACACACACACCAAAATGACCGCAGAAACGAGACACATCGAGCAGAGGATGTTGACGGAAAGTGCTTACCCTTCTTCTTGAAGTACTTGATCACAGATTTAAGAGAAGTGCTGATGAACACCATGGTTCCGGCCGTCGCGCGCTGCCACGCTAACCGAACGAAGTGTGATTCCGTGCGCGGAAGCGCGTGTGTGCGCGCGTGCGTTTCAGCGAGGCACAGCAGGCAGAGTCTATCGGCGGCGGGTCTGCAGTACCGGCTTGGTAAGTGGTTTTGTAAAAATCCCGCACGCAGAGACCCCACCTACTGGCACACAGACTAACCGCAACACGATTTTAACCGCCGCAACTTACTATCCTACACCTCCCGAGGGAACTGCTATCTAAGCGCTTAGCCCGCCCCTCTGCGCGGTTCTCATTCAACGCTGCCTCTCTGCCCTGCCAACAGTGCCATTCCTCTCTAGCGTATCCCCTGCCTCTTAGCAGCACGTGAGGGCTGCGATTCCCTGCGGGGGGAGTGCATTCGCCGCTTTCCTCTTTATCTCCAACTCTCAGCCACCCACTTTCACATGCGCACTCGGTCCTTTATGCTAAATTGATATTGGTATTCAGCCGCTTTCTGTTAATTAGTCATGCAATGGAAAGCAGTTTACGTGGCTGCAGTATTTATATGGTGGTAGTAGCTCAGAGGAGTTAGGGGTATGGATATAGAGAAAAAAAATAAACGCTAATCACAGAAGCAAGGATTTGAACCCCCAACCTGGAAGTTGTGAGGCATATATAATAACAAAACAGTGATTTTTAAAAACACGAGTTACAAATTACCCCAAGGTTTGATGAGAAAAAAAGAGAGAGAAAGGCAAACACATACACACACATAAACACACATGAACACACAAAAAAAAGATCATGCACAATGTGGTACTGGAAAAGCTGTAGTTTACAAGGGATAGTAGATGGAGAGATGGATGAATGGATGGATGGATGGATGAAGAGAGCCTTGGATGAGTGAATAAACATGGATAAACAGTGGTGTTCACCTTTGTAGATGTTACTTAACAGAGAATAATTCATATAGCAAAAAATGATAGAGAAGGGAAAATATGCAGTTTGTACCAAAGCGAGATTTCTGCTGCACCATCTTGACTATACAATAAATGAGGATGTTCTCATACGGTCACATAACCTGTCAGTCTATCAAATGCAGCCAAACTTCACAAAGGGGGGGAGGGTAAAAAAAATACAATGTGCCAAACTTAACACAGACGGCAAGGCAGCTGCAGCTAAGCAATTAATTCACTGGCGCGCTTCCAACCTGAACAGCTCCTCCTGTCTCCTCATTGCTATCGGATTTCATGACAAGTCAAGGTCACCCTACTGTATCCTGATCATTCTGCTTGACAAGAACTCTCTTCTCATTGATGTGACCTGCACACATTTAGTGACTTCCCTGCTGTTACTTATCAACATCTAAGTCTCAAATGCTAACAGTATTTTTTTAAGCATCTTATGCTATATATATATATATATATATATATATATGATGTAATGCAATTAATGTAATATGAATACCAAATATTGTAACACAGGGGACATCGAAAAATCAGGTCGATCAATAATAAATAG
>JAODKF010008581.1:0-10307 GCA_026779585.1 Mormyrus proboscirostris
GAGGGACCAAACGGTAAAAGAAACGATGGACAAACTTATCACCTAGGGGTGTGAATCAAGGGAGAAAACAATGATTGTGAATGGTTGAAGGAATGATGATGCTCAAGTGACAAGATATATATAATAACTTTCATAAAAATTGGTGTAAAACAGTATTGGACACACTTCTAAGTTTGCAGCCTCGATTGTAACTTCATTGTTGCACTAAAGACTGAATTTGAATCCACACGAGCAGCTCCTGACTTCTGATTTGGCAGGGAAGGAAAAAACCACAACATATTTTATTATATTCACCTTTTTATTTACCAAAATGCTGCCACTGGGAGTGTGTGGTTCTCTATGTTGGCTACGTGATGTCACTAGTGAGCCCTTGAACGGGGCCCTTAGCCATGCTCTCTTAAACATCACACGGGATGAAAGTGCCTGCTAAATAAATGTAAATTGTTATTCCATATTTAACATGTATAATTAGCGGCAAATGCTTTTTAAAAAAATTTTGAAAAAATTTTATTTGTTATCATTTGTGAGTTTTAGTTTTGTTTATGGGACCAAAATTGCACAAATAATAATAAACGATAATAATAATAATAATAATTAAAGAAGAAGAAGAAAATGAGAATTTTGAAAGTAAACTGCTGCAGTATGCCTGCAGGTAGAATAACATTTTGTTGTGATTTTTGCTAGTCATTCAGCATCTTTGTTTATTTTTACAAGTTCCTTTTCGTATCGGCGTGTACAATATGATCTGCAGTCTGTTTAGCTCGGGATGGCAGACACCCCATGTTCATTCTCTGTGTCACAGGCAAGGTCTTGCATCTCCAACCAGACCAGCTTCACCCTCTAAATGGAACAAGCTGGAAATATCCCAGTGTTTATTTTCATGCACATTCTCACAGGGCTGCAGCCATTCTCAAACATGTTAAGCTATTTATCTTCTTCATTTTTTTGTGAGAGTCTGGGGTATGGGGTCATTCTCAGTCGCAGCACTTTCACCATGTGCTCATGAGAATGGCATTTTCCCATGTAAAAGTTCACAGGGCTTAAAAGTTCAGAAAAATATAAGCAATAAAATTGCTTGATATTTAAGCGTCAATACTGTCTATCCATTCAGACATTCCTAATCATATTTAAATATTTTTTTAATATTGTATATACTTTCTCTCTCACTGACACGCACGCACACACACACACACACACACACACACACGCAATTGTCGGGTAAACATATCTTTATGGGGACCACTCATTCATTTCCATGGGAAAAATGCTAACGCTAACTATGACAACCTTGACCCCCATTCAGCCCTAACCATGACCATAAGTAACCAAACAAAATATAAGACTTTTGGCATTGTTTGTTTTTTTAGTCGCAGTCACAGATTTTTATGAAATTGAGCATCCCCTTGTGAAGGTGGTCCCCACAATGCTGTCACATTGTTTAGACATTAGGTCCCTACAATTTAAAATATACATGACCCACATACACACCCAACTATCATTATGCACCTGTATTTGAAAGTGTTATATATTGGTTGCTTCCAGGTCCAAAATTATAAAGACAGCAGTACATAAGAATAAGATGAAATAGGAGATGCTGGGACAGTCAGGCAGAGGGCAGAAGTGACTTTCTAATGCCAGAGATCATTAACTTATCTGACAGTTTCTGATGAATCGTAGGATGACATCAAGTGACCTTCAAAAGGAATGGGAAACATTAAGTGCAGGTGTGAGGTTCACTGCTAGGACAGTTCATACTGTACCAGGCTCCTAGAAGCAGGACTGGAGTCTCATAAAGCAAGAAACAGGGAAGAACCAGGTTGCAGTTTGCAAAAAAAAAAAGAGAAAAGTATACTTTATTCACAGATACACACCCAAAAATTGAAAAATGACAACATTGTGTTGTGATCATTTTTTTCTGTGGCTGTATATACACATTACAGATCAATTATATATATAAGAAATCATAATACAGAATTATATATAAGTCATGTGTAATTCATGATATTGATCATATTGATTACTATGGAAGAGTCGCATAAGGGTATTTGGATACTGCCAAATATTAATTTTACTCGACTTGTCCACCCACTGTTGCTTAAGCTACCCGCCTCAGCCTTAGGCAGCAGGCTGGCTGCCAGGACACGCCATATTCAGATGGAAACACGCAGTATGTGTGCTGCCGTGTGATACAGACTGCATGCAACCGTGCAGACGGATCATCCTTACGCTTCCCTCACTGAAGCACCTCACAGAACAAAGCACTGACTAGTGCAGAAGAGATGCCAACCATGTTTCCAAATCTCCATTCAGGCTGGAAAGCTGGAAAATTTTCTTCATTAGCTGAAGTACAGAAGTCTGCCTATATCCTTAAGTGACACTTTCCAAGACCTACCACTCATGACTGAAATGGCACATAATAGTTAATCATCTGCACACCCATTATATATAAACCGATGTATTGACATTTGGTAAAGTTAAATTGATAAATTACCCACAGTAAAACAGTACCAATTAAAAATACTGTACATTAACTTAAGTAAAAAGCATCCTGATATTTTAGCCTAATTCAGATGAGACGATACAGCAATGAAAAAACTTAATGTGTCCAGGGATGATGGCACAATCAAAATCATGCCTTTTTTTCATCAATGGATAAAGAAACAAAATCACAATGTTACACATTTTACAATAAAAAAGCATTGTATCATGTACAGGTATATAACCTGTAATAGAGGGTTGGTGAATTTCACCATGTTACAGTATGTACATGCTTGGCTCATGGTTTGAAACTTATGAACCGTTTATTTCTGGAATTTTCCAATTTTCTTTTCAGGCTGCAATTACTGAAATCACAGACGTAGGGGTCCCACTGTATTTTATAACCAGACAAAGCCCAGTTAAATATAAATGTTACTGTACCAAGTTGGACTTAGATACCCCTCTCTGCAGACTCATTGCTTTTGTTTAGCAGATTGTAGATAATGCTTGTTGCTCTACATTTTGAAGTATACCTCACAGGTGTGAAGTATACCTCACAGGTGTTTAATGTGGCCTCAATGACTTTTAGTTGTAGTAGGAAGAGCAGGGATGGAGCTGTGAAAGTGAACTACCATAAACCATTCAGCACTAGCAGGGCTTCCTTGCTGAATTGGAGATCACAGGCAGGTGAAGTCCTGTTGATTGCTTACAGTTCGTTAGTAGATAATGTAAATTTTGCATTATACTGTGATAAGAGAGATAAGATGGTACTTCATTGATCCCCTGAGGGAAATTAGGGTATTTCAGCAGCTATGATTCTGATAGCAAAAACAGACACCGACACAGGGAAAGGGGTAGAATATCAATTAACGTACAGGTTATTAAAATGAAATGAAATGCATCAGTATGGATAAAGCTACAGATAAAAATAAATAAAATCTACAGATTTAATTTCAAATGTTAATTATGTTCAGATGGAATAAATTACACTGCCTGAATGTACAAACATATGTAGCAGAAAAAGACTGGTAATGTGAGAAAGTACTGCAAGTTGAGACTGAAATGGTGTCCATAGAAACACCATAATGGCTAGCAGAATCAAGCCGGTGCACTGCGGTAAGCGGTAAGGAGTCTCTATGCCATAACAGTCTCATGGAGCAGATGGGAAGTGTTGCCCATGATTGCAGAGAGCTTGGTGCGCATTTGTTCCTCTACCACCCTCTTCCAGGGGATCAAGAATGATCCCCACCACTGAAGTAGCCTCCCTTTGGGTTCTTGTTTTGCCTCCTAACATCTCCTGCTTTCATGTGTCTGCCTCAGTGCACCACAAGATAGAAAATGGCTGCCTTCATCACTGATTGACATAACATCTATGGCAGTATACCAGACACACCAAAGCACCTGGCTCTGCCCCTTTTTGTACAGGGTCTCTGTTACAGTCCACCCCTGTTCATCTATCATGTGTACCCCTTGGTAGTTGGAAGTCCACACCATCTCAGCACTTTCATTGCTGTTCAGACACATCTCTGTGGCAGTAGATTATGTGGCCTTCAAGTCAACAGTCCAAGACACCAGACAAATCTGTGTCAAATCTGTTAAAGAGCAGATTCTACTTATTAGTGCTCATCAGGTACTAATCTGCTGGCTGACAGACAACTTCCACTCTATTCTCATGTTTTTCCTCAGTAGCCTTTCCATTAATATTAATTAATGTATAATTTTCTGTTAGGATGAACAGGGAAAGCTGATCATCTCCCCCTGAAACAAAGGAGGATGTAACTTCCTGGGCTGGTTTTTGTTCCCAATCTATCCCAGTGTGTTTCATAAAGAGGAAAAGCTAATGTTAAAGTTGTTGTTAATGTGTTAGTAGACTGCTACGCATTGATTGGCACACTTCAGATTGGACTGCTGCCAGCGTGGCCCATTAGTTACAATGAGTGTGACACCGCTGACTTAGCTCAATTGTCATTTCATTTATTATCTTTTCTGCCCTCTGCTTTCCCTGTGCATCATAGTGGTTTGGGGCAACGACACGGAGCCTTGGTCTTGTTGACAGGTTCCCTACCATAACATAAGAAGCCTGTGCTAGGAAGCCCAACTGCAATAATTCACTTTGGGTCAGAACTTGATCAGCTGCTTACCTGCTGGCTGCTTGCTATATGCATGTATGTATGTATACACACACACACACACATTACGGTGCGTGTTTAAAAATGTTTAAAGCTATTTATCTGGGTAGTAAGTATATCTTTGTTCAGAAAAAAACACAATATAAGACTATATATAAATTTAAATTATCTATCTATCTATCTATCTATCTATCTATCTATCTATCTATCTATCTCATTGGTTGCTTAGTCAGTCAGTTTTTTAGTTTATTAGTTTGTATGCTTGTTTAATGAGTCAATCAGGTATTGAATAGCCAAACAAGGTGGGTTAATGGTTAAGTCAAAATATATTTTGGTGTATTGGATGGTTGCTGTAAATTCTGGGGTAACTTAAGATGGATAAGCTGACACCACATTTTCTTTGCCTAAAGCTTTTGCACAGTAATATTATAATTTTGGCAGATTATACAAATGCATGTGAACCGTTGTGGCCATAAGCAGACCTATTACCATCAGAGTTTCTGATATTCTTATTTTTTTTTATGATTTTTTATATATTTTTTCAGCAGCAGCGGCGAGATTTTCTTTGTTCACCAAATGATTTGGTCCGTTGTGCTGTAGCCATGTGACACCCGCAGTGCTGGGAAGCGAAATCGTTCAATTACCTGCTGCAGCTGGGATGCCCGGAGTGGGGTGTGACCCACGCCCCTCACACATCACCTCTCATTAAGCTCTGCGCAGTGCTGTCCCGATTGCTGCCTGTACAGATTGGATCCCTCACAACAAGCAGCATGGCCGTGGCGGTGAGCATGACTGCCATTCGCTGAATCACATTAGTCGCCCTCTCCTGCCACTTCAACAACAACTCTTCAGTGCCTTATCACCTCTCTTTATATGCCCGAGAACAAGTCTGATTAATACCGCCATAAGGGAAATCTGAACCCCCAAACAAGCCTTCTGAACCCCGCTCCTCTAAATATCTTTTAGACTGCTAAAACTATACTATAACAATACTATAACAGTTACCTTCATAATATTTTAAACTGAAACTATTTTGTCGCTGCCTCATTTCCTATCTTAGTGCTAAAGCTGTTGCAGCAAATAGCAAAACTTTCCAAAAATTTTATGTGATATGATGATAGTAATTTTAATTTAAGCAGTAACTTTCACAGTTTTTGTTCCCATTACTAAATTAATAACTGAAGCACATTAAGCAACTGGATTTAAAAGGCCATGTCTTTCGTAACTGGTTACAGGTACAATACAAGTAGTTAGCGCAGACTTTAAAAGGCAGCGGGTTTGCTGATACAGTCCGGAAATCAGTGTGTAAGTGCTGTGACATGTGGAGCTGCTGTCAGCAGTTCAGCTGCGGATGGGCCATGTAGCATGTGCTTGTTAATGGTCGCCATGAGCACAGATTGCATTCAGACATGGAGAGGAAGCATTGTGATTTAGCGCTGATATGCAGTTAAGATGGATTCATACAAAGATATTCCACAACATGTGCAGCAGTAACAGCAGTGTTATTTAAGGAACCAGACAAAAATAGGCTATGGCAAGCCAAACTAAAAAAGAAGGCCTTTAGTCTAGATATAACTACTGAGACCAATGAGGTATCTCTGACATTGGCTGGCAGACTATTCCATGAGCTGGAAGCCCTGCAGCTGAAGGTTTCACCACTATTAAGAATTAGAATAAGGCCTTCTTTCCACAATGTGACAATGATTTTCAGGTTGCACACATCAATTTGCAAATTTTCATAAACATGAGGCTGACCTTACATTGTTCTATAAAGTGAGGTGAGGTGAAAGATTTTGAAGTTATACAGGCAAATCCATACCTGAAGAGAAAAATAAATCAGTCTTATAATATTTCATCTGCAGGAAATTTCTTTTATAAAGTACACGTGAATTAAAAGACAAGTTAATGTCAAACATCATACCTATTTAAAGCCGACTGTGCAAAACAAAACCTTAAGCTTTAAAAGCTGGCAACTAGGTTAATAATGAGTCTTGTTAAAACTAAGTAACATAACTTTTGTTTGTCAGAAGCAAGTAATTTAACTCATTTATTTTTTATGTCAAAGAAACAGTGTGCTCCACTGTCATGAAGTCTGTTTTATAGGTAGATTTACTTGTGCAAATGAACTTGTACAGTAGCAAGTTCCATATCAGAATGTCAAAAACATTGTGTTCTGTTTTTCAATAACCTACTTAAAACATTTTTTTGAAGAGTATGGAATGTTGTGAAAATATCTTGTACTAACTGGATCTTGCCAGTAAAGGTGTATGAAGTGTAGTGAGATGCATCTTGTAGATAAAAGTTTCTAAAATATTATCAAAATTACTTCTGAAGCAGACCCAGCAAATTTATTGAGTGTGTACTAGTTACTTCAGAGTTGTAAAACACATTATTTTCTATCTAAAGCCTGACTGCTAGAATATAAATATTTATTTTATATACAGCTATAAGTCTGGATTTGCTTAGGTTTGTGATGTTTGTTTGGTACACTAAGCCATAAGTATCCAAAATGAACCATGCCCCCTGCAAGCAACTACGTCCTTTAATATGTGTTACAGAAATCTTTGTAGTTGCATTTTGATGCCATGAAAATTGTATGGGTCTACAAATAAGGGTTTCAGAGTGTTCCATTTGCAATATAGCACCTCAGCAGTTTTTAGGTATCACATGCAGTCGGTGGGCCAGTTTGTGATTGCATGCGTCATCCCAGACAAAGTAGAATTGACTTGCTAACTTAGTGCCCCTCAGAAGTTGATGCTATTCATTGTATAGCTGTACTGTGCTGTCAAAGTAGAAAGGCATGCGTACATCTAGGGGTGTGAGCAAGCCAATTTCATCTTTCTCAGATGCTGCACACAAGTGAAGTTGGTGCCCTAGGCAGCCGCCTACATAAGTTAATGGCTTGACTGGCTCTGTTTGCAGACACTGGAAAGTATACTGAATTTGAGCCTTGTGCTGGGGAAAAAAACCCCAAAATATTCTTCGATAGGAGAAAACAAAGAATATGCATTGACTCAAAAGGTTTGTAAGTTAAATGGAATTAATATAATGGACATGTATTGTATTGTGCAAAATTCTTAGGCAGCCAAAGAAAATGATGTTTGAATGATCTTTATGCTGGTGTTCAACTGTGCTATTACACCTGTCAAAGTACGTTAGCTTATCCATTCCAAATCACACCATTATTTCCAGCAACCATACAACAACCATATACCCATGTATTTTTTGACTCAGCCCCCAGCTAATCAATATCTCATTGACTTGTTTGACTGATTAAGCTAATTAATTAAGTGAGCTGGTGGTGACATTTAATGAATACATGGAATTGCTGAGGCGCCACTGAGGAGAGCTTTGGGTACTGAAGCAGTGTTCTTCTAGCCATCCAACAAGATATAAGTAACTTTTTGTAGAACAAAAGAACAGACGAAATTTGTGTTTTTATTGTGTTACTCTTAATTTGCATATGTTTGAGTGCTATGTTGTGTTTTTGGTTCTCAGCAAATGTGCACTTTCTATCCTGGTAAACAGCTTTAAACAGTTCTTTTGTCCTCCTAAGAATTTTGCACAGTACTATATGTATACCATTATGATTGAAGACTGAGCAAGGACTGTAGAGCAAAGGCAGTATATGGAGGGAATGCAATAAAACACAGGTGAAATTTGTGAGGCCATGACGGGTGGGAACGCAAGCTGGAGCTGATCAGTATTGATTGTTTGGAACATTTGGGAAATTGAGAGAAATCTAGGTGTTCTGACTGCAGGCCTCTGGTGGGGACAAATCGCATGGAGCTCCGACAGCCCCCCCCCCCCCCCTCCACCCCCAGATGGGCTGAGGATGGTCCAAATGTTGTCAGTGAAACTCCCATATCAGTTTCTAGTCCACAGTGTAGAAAGAACTTACTGCAGGAACACTCCACAGGACCATACCAAAATAGTGGTGGGAAGTAATGGTTTTCGCTGTGGGATATGGAACATAGTACTCAACTGCGAGGACAAGTTGGTTGGACACAGGGTTGAATTGGTGGATTGTGTTGATTGGATTGATCTACCATTGAGTGAGATTCTATGATTGATCTACCATTGAGTGAGATTCTATGATTCATTATGGAATGGTAGGTCTCTGGTTAATATCCAGACCCTCTGACTCAATCTGAACTGGAAACCCACCCTACGCTGCTGGTTGGTCTGTTGTTGTTGGTGTGCAGAAAAATAGAAAAGAGCTGCAAAAGCTATCCACCAAACCCTTCGGCACCAAGAGATGAAAGCCTTAGCAGATGGCATAGCCACTGAAGTCTGCTAACTGGGGAGTAGAGGGGCTGAAAGCCAAACTGGCATTCAAAAGCAACATCCCTAGAGGTAGACATCAACTGATTGTAAGCAGTCACTGCCCAGAATAGTACCAGGCTGCAGAATAAAATGTTTTCTGAGGCAAAGAACCAGATGTACCGTTCAGTCTCTTTCTTTTAGTCCATTTGATTTGAGGATGCTATCTAAAGAATAGGCTCAGTGTTGATCTTCAAAGATTCCAGAATATTTTCCAAAACTGAGGAACAAACTGGGGACCTCTGTCTGAGACAATGTCTGCCAGAACACCATTAATTAGAACGATCTGCAGCATTATAATACTCATGGTCTCTTCTGCAGATGGAAGTTTTGGCAAAGGAATAAAATGTGGACCCTTTGAGAACTGATCTACAATTACCACCTTGACTGTGTGGCCTTGAAATGAGGGTAAACCATTGATAAAATCCATTTCAACGTGTAACTGTGGTGATTAGGAAGGGGCAAAGGATAGAGAAGCCTAGTACCCTGCTGGTGGGTGGACATGTTGCAGACACAAAGTGTACATGCTTGTGTAAACTCTCATACCTAGTTATTCATCTCTAGCAATCTTAACCAACAGAAAAAGAACTTCACTGTTACTTCAATCTCAGAATATCCAACCATTCACCAAACATGCTCCTACTGAAATATTCAAAAGTACATAGCTTGGAGTATTAATAGTCAACCATATTAGGTCTCACTTAGGCTGGGATCTGTCTGCTGAGATTGACAAACTGAATCCTCAAGAGGTCAAAGGTAACTGCAGTGCATGAGCTACTGTAGGGACAATGGGTTGAGGTTCCTGAGCACTCTCTGAAATATCTTGCTGCCAGGATTGGAATTCTTTAAACCAGGATAGTAACAGAGAATGAAATTTGACTGAGTAAGGCTGACGCATGACCACGTTGGGTAGCACTCTGTGCCCCTGATTTGAAGGTCCCCGGGTCAAATCCTTCGGCTAGCTGAGTAATATCTCTGTTGAACCTTTGAGCAAAGCCCTTAACCCCAAATACACTGAACATGCTTGAACCCCATACTCATTCCTGAAGCATTTACATCTGAGAAAAAATGGAGGCTTTGTGTTAGGGTGGATGAAAATTTCTTCTGCTCCTGGAAGGCGTCTTGTGTCTCTGAAGTTAGAGACATTGTTTGGATGACCCTTGAGTTGGAGCTGTCTTGTGTCTCCGAAGTCAGAGACATTGTTTGGATGACCCTTGAGTTGGAGCTGTCTTGTGTCTCCGAAGTCAGAGACATTGTTTGGATGACCCTTGAGTTGGAGCTGTCTTGTGTCTCCGAAGTTAGAGACATTGTTTGGATGACCCTTGAGTTGGAGCTGTCTTGTGTCTCCGAAGTTAGAGACATTGTTTGGATGACCCT
>JAODKF010008581.1:10407-26664 GCA_026779585.1 Mormyrus proboscirostris
TGTGTTGGAGCTGTCTTGTGTCTCCGAAGTTAGAGACATTGTTTGGATGACCCTTTAGTTGGAGCTGCCACCAAACTGAAGTTCCTAATAAACCTGTGGTAAAAGTTGGTGAACTGAAATAACCGTTGGCCTTATTTCAAGTTGGGGGATTTTACACCGTTGCCATTAGCTTGGACCTTAATTGGTGCCACTGCAAGAGGGAAAACTGTGATAATTCAAGAATGAAACACTTACTGTAAGTCATGGAACTCACAGTTCTCCAGTTTGATAAATGAGCTTATCTGATACAGCTCGTAAAGTACATGGCAGAGATGTTTGGAAGTCGTCCTCAGAAGCGACAGAAAAATTAAGTCATGTATATTTACGAAGACAAACTGGTTCAACATGCTTCTGAGCATATAATTCACACGACGCTGAAACACCATAGGGGCACTGATAACACTAGAGGGTACTTGTAGCAGCCATTTGGGGTGATAAAAAACATTTTCTACTTTTCACCCTTCCTAATATTCTCCAGACTGTATGTATTTTAGAAGTTGAGCTTGTACACATGCTTGCTTTCTGCAGAAACTTACAAGCAGTACACATTTTGTTGCACAGGCTCCTGAGCAGGTGGTGGGAATGTGGGAATGTTTTATGAACCTGCCCCCCCCCCCGAAAGGCAGATGTACAGCCAGAATCTCTGACTCTCTCCTTTTCCGATGGCTGTGGTTTCCAGTGCAAATAGCACAACAGTTCAGCCGCTCCAGTCTACTGCCACAATCTCGGCTCAGTAACTCACCTTTAACTTCCTCCGAAAATCAGCATGTCATTTGCGTCTGTCTCCAGTCAACTCTCTGCTGCCAGCGGTCTAAGTTCAATGGTGCAGTGAGCTACTGAATAAACCTATGATGGGATTAATTGTCCATTTCAGGTAGTGACTTTGAGCATACAAAAGACGGAGAGGTAACTTGTTTTCTTTTAGACAGAAAGCAGTCCGGGTGTTCAGCACACAGCATGCATAATCATAAATCCACCCCCCGTCCCCCCGTCCCCCCAAAGAAAAGAATAGCCACAACATTATTGCATCTCCAAGGCATTGTAAATGCATCTGTAACCATAATTGCCTCATTTATTCTCCAATTACATCTAACAGTTAAAATAATTAAATAATTTATTCATTTTTGTGACACAATGACATCGCGCAATACTCAAGACTGATAGCATTTCTGTTTAGCTTGCAAATATGTTAGAATCATACCTTTTCCAACCAAAATGATTAATATTTTAAAAAGCCCATACCTGTATTTTGGGGTCCATTGTTTAGTGAAACGGTGATGATCCAAACCAATGGAAGGACATTCCAAGATTCATGGTTTAAGCTTATTTAGCCATGCGCAACAAGTGCAGAAGAATTATTACTCATTCAGCCAAATGCAGTGCAAGAACGATTATCAAGTAATCTTGTT
The DNA here is from genome assembly GCA_026779585.1 of Mormyrus proboscirostris. NCBI lineage: Eukaryota > Metazoa > Chordata > Actinopteri > Osteoglossiformes > Mormyridae > Mormyrus > Mormyrus proboscirostris. The sequence goes on from JAODKF010008581.1 coordinate 11,856, forward strand.
TTGCGATGAGAAGGCAAAGCTATGTAGAGTAATGTGATTTACCAAGAGTTCACAAAAAATCATTTACTTACATTAACTACATGCAATCTCAGCATGAGTATATTACAGCATGCAGGTTAAGAATTAAAAGTTTGTAATCTATATTTTCAAAATAACATCTAAACCAGTTGTTTATTTGTTTGATGTCAAAGGAAAAACTTGCTTTAACCCAGTTAAAAAATGCTAAAAGGGTTAAATAGTGATTCTTCAGTTTTCCCATAATTCCAAGTTTCTTTACATAGATTTTATTTTCTCTTTATTATTAATAAACTCGGTTCAGACACAGTCTGACAAAAACATTGGAATAACTATTTTGATGTGACTGAGAATTTTTCAGAAATAATCTTATTTTCACGCAAAGTGTACCGTAAAAATGAGGACATCACAGTAATTATGGGATTTGGTATTCATTTGGTCTTATTTATTATTGGGAAATTAGCTAGTGCACGCAAAGATGATAATAATAGCAAGGAAATTTACATTGTTTAATGTTAAGAATGTTCACAAATTTTGTTTTATCTCTGCAATTTGTATATCTTTCATGTATTACTTTGCAAAAACAATCACAGTTTGCAAAGGAGTCTGCAATAACTACAGTGGCAAGAAAACAAGATATATGCATTTTGTGTTATACAATCAAGTTGATGTGTTATAAATGATTACTACATATTCATACTACAGGTCATTATATTTTCAGGGGAGCAATGTTGTGTAATAAAGCTGAGCCAAAAAGGCAGAAATTAAAATATCAGCTGACATTCCATTTTTCAAGGAAGATTAAAAGATTCTGTGAATCAGACATATTGTTCAGTATGCAATAAAAATCAATTATATTTAATACCTACAGTTTTAAAACACATATTCAACTTTTGTTTTTATTTGTTATTATTGCATATTGGAGCTTAAATATACAATATACAGCAACAACTTTGAAAATTTGTAAATAACTAATAATCGAATGGGTTGCAACCTCCTATGGCAAAGACCAAGGGAGTAGGTTTGGTTTCAACACCGGTAGGGGTCAAATCGGCTCTAACTCCCCCGCCTCCTAAACACACATGGTACTCCCACAATATTCCATGGGAATCACTAAAGATGAATGTAGGTTAAAAAGATGCAGACATCTATAGTATTAAAATTTTTCACCAGAATGAAGATCATTTAATCATACTTTTCTTTGACTTCTCCCTAGTACTGTATAAATAATGTATGAAAATCATTATGCCTGAGTGGATTTTCGGATTTCATCGTATTATATCAAAAGAATCACCATCTTTGATGATACCTGGAGCCATCCAAGTATTTATTGACTCAAGTACTAACACACTATGTTTACCTAATCATTATCTCATCAAGTTACCTAATAAAGTTCATTAATGAACTGAGCTGGTGGTGAAATTTTACAAATTCAGGGAACGGCTAGGAGCCCAGAGGAAAGGATTGGGAATGAGAGTAGTGTCCTTCCAGCCAACCAACAAGACATCAGTAACTTTTTGGGGAGGAGAAGAAATTCTTGCCATACATTGTCATACGATTTGGTACATTATAATCAGGTGATCAAGCAAGTTCTGTGTGATCTCAGTTCTCAGCGCTTAATCTTATTTAAATCGAGTAAAGACAGTTCCTTGGTGTTTGTGGTCTCGACTGGTTGGAATTCCGTAGCTACAGTAGTGTACTGGGCAACTGGGATCTTGGTTTGGGTTTGTCCTGGTTGTCTTGTTTTTGTGTTTCAGCCCTAGTCTGGCTTCCATGTTGTGGTTTCTGTTTTTATGCACTTGAGTTTGTTTTGTGCACCTTATGCTGGAGCTGCTTATCCTGTCAACAGTGTCTTTGGTTACCTGTTTCCTACATTCCTGTAGCATGTTGCTTGAAGGTCTCAGGAATCAATGGTGGGACACCTGGCATTATGGATGGGCAGCCCTGTTTGGGATGTCCTGTCTTGGAATCTATGAAAGCCAAGCATATTTGAACTGAGTTCACAAAGTAACATAAATTTCTATTATAGGCTTTAATACAATTAGACAGAATAACCATATTTTTAAAAGATATCTTTCCTTGTTATCAAGTATATAATATAATATAATATAATATAATATAATATAATATAATATAATAATACGTGTGTGGGGTTTATAATAATTATAAATGAGAATGCATATACAGTAACTAAGGTAATGGGTACTTACCTATAAAAATCACTAATGGTACATACCATGTTATAAGGCTCTTCCAACAGTGGTATTAATGTCGTATGTAATCGTCATAATGTAATATGTTTGGAAATTGGAAAGCCAAACTTAATACCTAAGGCTCTATCTAGCTATATGATTAAAAGACTGAAATACACAACTGACACAATACTACTAATGTAAATGGCCATCTAAACGGGAACCATACATCCACCCATCCATCCGCCAATCCATACATCCACCCATCCATCCGCCAATCCATACATCCACCCATCCATCCGCCAATCCATACATCCATTTTCTAGTCACACAGGAGCTAACTGGATAAGGAGTGATTATTTATGAGTTTAATATATTTCACTATCATTCTTTTTTGTTTTCTTTTTATTAAAGTAAGGAAGTAATTTAACTCATGAGTAAATTATAATTAAATATTTTTCCAGGCTTCTATTTGTACTGTGATTTTAGAGTATTTTTTGTCTATAAGTCATAATCCATGAATAGTGCTACTGCTTTAATCGCAGTAGCCCATTTACTTAAGTAGTTCTGAAATATAAGCACAATTTATTAAGGTGCATAGAAATATAGTGATGACCATGTGTCCCCCTCTGCTGATATGCAAAATGATGTTATTGACAATGTATATTTTCTTTGAAATGGCAGAATCATCGATTAAAGTGAAATGTCAACAATCTGTTAAATTAATTTACAGTTTATAATCTAGAACCCTTCCATCTTATAGCACAATAAAATCTGAAAACTCTCCGGGGAGCAGAGGTCAATACTTATGCTTGAACAATGTAGCGTCACACTGGAAAAAAAAAAAAACTGTTCTACAGTGAGGAATTTACTATTTGTTTAGCGCCCTCATATAAAAATAGCTTACAAAACTTACAAAACATGTTTACTTGGTGTGACCTATTCATGTAATTGCTATTTTCCTCAAGCCAGTGAGACAGAGGACCGTGCTCTAGGGCACTACAGCAGTATTTCATGTCAGATTCAAACCAATAACACTTTCACCAAGATGCCACTTTGGTGCTGAAGGAGTGTCAGGATTCTTGAAGCTGGGAGAGAATCTGTTTAGATGATGAAACGCCACAGAACAACTGTCCAGAACACCCAAGGTCATTATACCTAAAGGCCTGTAACATTCAATTTACTGGCCCAATAAACCATTAACATGTGGTTCCCGCACTGCTAGCAAGACCCAAGGAGGCTAAGTCATTGCTGTGTCTGTTGCTAATGTTGTTAATATTTATGGATGTAATAAATAACTGTAATAAATAGGCACATAAAAATAACTAATGAAAATGGAAGGGAAGTGGAACACCGAGATGCATGGCTACATGTTGTACCGACAAATTACTGGGAGTGCAGCAGAATGGTCATTACTCTGCACTGCAAGCAAATCTGGCCAACACCTGTGTCTCCCTCAGAGCTGCTCACCCTAATTAGCCCACAAGTACCTGGGGAAAATTCATCTACGCTACCTGTTGTTGGAATGTATCCCCCCTTGCCTACAGTATCAGATTTTGCTTTCATTCTTGTCAGTCCATAAATGTGAATGTCCTCTTTTGAGTCTTTATTATATTTTCGACTGCTGCAAGTAGAAATAGACCTGGATATTTTGCTAATTGCATAGTCATCAGACAAACAGGTGATGATACTTTCTCTATATTATAGACACCTTAAGTAAAAATCGAGTCTCTGTTGAATTAATTGTGCTTGGTAGTCTGTAAAATAATTCTAACAAGATTTTTAATTATTTTTTTTAGAACTTATAATAAAACTCCACAGAAGGACAAGAGTAAAGCCCTTACACATATGCTACAAAATGAGTTTTAATGATTTTATTATCTTAACCATGACCTACAGTATTATATCCATGATTAAGGGAAAAGTAATAATTTCAGGAACTTTTAACTAAAGAGGTACAAAGGAAATGCTTGATTCATCCAAACCCCCGACAGAAGTACTGTACGTTATTTATTATACATGATCTTGTTTATTACATCCACTGTTTTGTTCCCTTTGATTGTGATTATTAACAGAGACCCATTAAAAATAGGTAAGTGAGAAGGTCAAAGTTAGCCCCAGGGGTGGCATTTTAAATAGGCTGCTTGTGTGAAGGGACTGCTTTTTCATTTTTCAATTAAACACGCTTTCCCCAAATGGTTTTAATGAGGATCAAGACTATGCACCATTTTCACACTGTGCAAAAGCACCTGGAGCACCATGAACACATTGTCACCAGAAGCTGTGGAGCGACAGTATTTTCCCTTTGTCACTGAGGTGCCTTTTCTGGGGAGGAGTTACATGATATTAGTAACTGGGCATCTTTTCATTCTCAGACCAAAAACACAAGCTTGTTTGGAGGAAATTTGTGTCACATACTGTACCACAAATATTATTTTTAAAACAAAACTGGAGAGTTCACACATTATAGACAGCTTACAAAAGTAAATCTTTTCTACACATTAACAATGCAATATTTCAGTCTGATTCATGTTTGGGCAATTTTCTCACTTGGACCATATCCTGTTATTAAATGCCTATTAAAAATTTTGCTGGAGATTGTTAGAGTTTTGATACTACAGTAATTTGGTTACTTTTTCAACAGTTTGACAGCTTAATATTGATTCATATAGTACATCAAGGGATTTATAACAGGGGCTATCGAGAGGACATCAATTTTTTTTAAAGGTTTTGATCTCAACATTTATGTTTAATTATATAACTATACTCATAACAATTTGCAATATTTCACAAAAGGGGAAAAAAACAATGCATATATTTGAATATTGTTTACAGGAGTGACTGACACTGGCTTTGGCAGTTGAGACCTGGACTGACATTTAGGGGAGGAATAAATGTGGGGACCAGAGCTACAGTATGTGGGGTTCAGGAAAGAGAAACCAGCAAGGTGAAAAATAACATATGTTTCTATACTCACTGACATTGTTGCTTCATTTTATACATCACCATGGTTACTATAATGAAATCCCAGTTACAAGGGAATTAAGCATTAAATCAATTCACTAATTATCCTTTACTTCTTAATCAATTCAATCAATGTTTACTTTTAAAATTTTTGTAGGCACATAAAATGCAAATAAAAAGCAACATTCTCAATGACAATGGCCAAATTTGTTACAATCCATATATCAGCACCGCAAGACTATTTGCAAAATATCAGGTTATATTTCTGTTTTCTAAATGAGAACAAAGGCCATAATCACCAAGTAGTCTAAAGTAACAACATTTGTGAATGGCCTGTGTCCTGTTTCATGAAGCAAGATTTCTTGCTTAGCCAGATAACTTGTCAAATTTAAGGTAGTCTGGGCAATATGTAAGTGAACTAAGATAAAGCCCATTTAAACTATGGTACCTTAAATCCTGATAAAGCAAGATCTTCTTCTTTGTGAAACAGGTTCCTGTTGTATATACAGTTATCATAAGGTTGCAACGTATAAATAACAGTTATTTCAATTAGATAATTAAAAGAACACAGGAGCAACAGTATAACCCATTGCAATCACAGATCTGTAGGGGATTGAAAAAATAGTGGGGATTGAAAAAATAGTCCCCACAACATAAAAATAACAGGGTTTTATTACATTGTGGAGAACATTTGGTCCCCACAATGTAATATAAACATAATGCACACATACATGTGTACGCACGCACACACACAAAGACCTGTAATCATATATTGGTGGAGACCGCTCATTCATTTCTATGGGAAAAATCCTAACTATGACAACCTGAACTTTAGCACTCATTTTCGTGCACAAAATATATTCTGTGCCACAAAAAGCATTATTTAATGCCAAAATGAAGTAAAGCCTTACTGCATTGTATCCACAAAAACATAAAGACTTCACTTTCTTTCATGCACAGAAATCAAGAGGAATATTTCCACCAGATCCACCGGGAAGCAGGCAACGGAAGCTGTGAATATGAACAAAAAGGCTTTATTTGCCTGCTTCTTGGTGGAACATGACAGAATGACTGGACTCCAGAAGAGGACACCTCAGATCGGTGAGGCTGAATACCTCGACCTCACTGACGCTGTTTTATATTGGCTCACCCAGCCCCAAGTCTGGGAGGATCCCCTGCTTTAGGCTATAGCCAGCTGGAGCAGGGATGTCTTAGAGGAGATGCCCCTACCCGGAGACGTGCACCTCGCGGGAGAGGTGCACGACAACTTGTGGCAGCTGAGAAGCAGGGTGGCAAAAGCAAACATGCTAAAGGTAGCACTCTCCAGCGGACTGCCATTTTGTCTGCTCTCTGAGCTACCGGAGATACCCCAAACGCCGCCGCCTGCTGCAGGAAGGCGGAAGAAAAAGTAGAGGAACTGGAGATGGGAAGATGTGCAGAAGGTCTGTCTGGGGGCTGTCTCTGTCTCTGCTGCCTCCTTGGCCAGGTGTCGGGAGGACCCCCTCCCGATTCTGAACCTGGCAGTGTTCGCTCCTGCTACCACCTGCCCTGACTATCCGCCCGCCGCTTCGCTGCCCACATCAGCTGCTTGCTCCTTTTCCGGGACACGCCTGGCCCTTAATTTGGTACTCCATTCCGTGGGTTTCCCGGTTCTGGAAGTGGACGGCGTTCAATACCGGGGTACGAACCGCGACTCTGCCCCCAGTGGTTTCTGTGCTGCCTGTTCCCGTGGCGCCCCCCATGGTTCCCGTGCCAGCTGTTCCTGTGACTGCCCTGAGATCCAGGCCAAGCAGTTTTTTACCCTGCAGGGCCTGTTCTGGCGAGTGATGGGGTCAGCGGTGAGAAAATCTGTGGTGAGAGACCACCATGCCGGTTGTTCCAACAGCACCCTCCATGGTTCCTAAGCCTCCAGCTTCGCCCCCTGCAGTTCCCGTGCCTGCAGCTTCGCTACCCGTGGTTCCTGCGGCGCCCCAGTGACTTCCCTCGTGACTTTCCACGTGACCATCCCAGTGAGTTCCCCCATAACCGTCCTAGTGACTTCCCCTGTGACTCCTCCACCATAACCCCAGTGTGGCAGACCCTGGCCGGGTGACTGCTTCTCAGTCTCCCGGAAAGGGAGGGAACACCTGCGCCGAGGCCAGGGCGGGGTCCCACCCATCCTGCCCCCCGGCTCGCTTGCGGTTCCCCTGGCTGCGAGTCGGTGGTGGTTGCCTGCAGGTCCTCCAGCTCCTGCTTGGCAGTTGCCTGTGGTCCCGCTGGCTTCGGCTCAGCAGTCGCCTCCAGCGCCTCATCGGCCGACTACGGTCCCCTGTCTCTGACTCTTCAGTCAACTATGCCTTGGCCGGCGGTGGCTAAAACTTTGCCTGCCACGGCTGCTGCTCTCTCCTCCCCTCCACCTGTGTCCCCTTCACCTTCCTCCTCGTCCCCTCTGTCAGTCCCTCTGCCTTCCTCGTCCCCTTCATCGTTCCCTCCTGCTCCCTCCTCGTGCTCACCGAGGGTCCCTCCGACTTCAGCCTCGTGCTCACCTGCTGCCCCTGCGGCCTCCGCCCCTCGCCTTCCAGGGTTCCCTCCGTATTCCCTTAATATCAGTCAAATACATTTCATCAATTACAGAAAGTCATTTTTCTGGACAAAATGCATTTTGTGAATGATACGCAGTCATTTCGTGGATGAAAATTATTACATGGAGTCACAAAATGCATTTTGTCTTTTGCGGAGTCAACATGGCTTTCTTCTTTTGCTTAGGTAGGCGCATGCCCGTGGGGGGACCTCTTTTATTGTTTTATATGAAAAAAGCAATAATGAATGTGAACTATATTTTAAATGTCAAAAAAGCTATATGTCCTTAAAGATGACGTGTAATAATGCTAAGGGTAAGCTGATGACAGATACTCACCATGTATGCAATTTACACTTTTTATACAGTATAGGGCTAAACAAATTTGGGGAACTATGTAATCATGATTTTTCTGAAATATTGCAGTTGTACAGAGCCTCTAAAGTCCTATAAGGTGATTTTTTTTAAAACTATTACAAGATAATAACTTGTCGCGCAGAAGATAATTTACTACACATTCGCATGCATTTCTATGGACATCAGATGTACACAGAGACCATATAGTGGATGACAGAATTCAGTTTATCAAGATTCATTTCCACATTCGAATGTGAAACAATGAAATTCTGTGCAACTAAAAGAATTTAATAATGAATGCCTGTCTACCTGAACACTTTGTGCAGTGGCTCAAGTAACTGTAGCTCCAGCAGCAGTTTGAGGCACCAGCATTCCTACGAGGATCAGCAGACAGCCTGTGATTCCTTGTGTTCATCCATTCATATTCACCGTTTTATTGATGCAATATGCAGGCCACCCAGTGTGTCTCATCTGAAGTAATTCAAAGAAAATTGGCATGGTAACATAATTTACACATGACTCAGGGGGTGAGAGTATGACATAACTTACAAATGGAGGGAATCAGCACCGAGATCTTTCATTAGCTTGGCTTAAAAATATTAAAAATGTATTGGAAAAAATTGTGACATTAATGAGTACATACAGCAGTAAAAGGAATTACTTGCATTTTTATTAATTTTAAAAGCACGTTAAACGTATTTACACAGGTCTGCATAATCAAATCTGGCACTCCACCTTCTGGTCGTGGGAAGGTACTGCTCAACCCATGGGTGTGCACCTACCTCAGTCAAAAATGAAAGATATTTCGTGATATTTCGCAAAGCAGGAAATACATTTTGTGGTGCCTTTCGTGACTCAGCAAAAGACAAAATGCATTTCATGATTCAACTGAATCAATTTCGTCCACGAAATGATTGTATCATTCACGAAATGCATTTCATCTACAAAATGACTTTCTTTAATTAACCAAATGCATTTCCTCCACGAAATGATTTTGTGTCATTCCTTTAGATTTCTGTGCATGAAAGAAAGTGAAGTCTTTATGCTTTTGTGGACAAAATTCAGCAAGGCTCGATTTCATCATTAAATAATGCTTTTTGTGGTAAAGAATGTATTTTGTGGACAAAAATGAGAGCTTGACACTTGATGCCCCATACATAAAGGGTCAAAAATAAACAGGGGAAAACAGAACCATATATAAACCAGCTAAAGGAACCAGGCAACCACAGGAACAGGACTAGATAAACAGGCAGAATACAACACACACAGTAACATAAGCATGGTAATTCACACAATGACCAACTAAAGAAATTATCAAATTATTGTGAATTATCAAAATAAAACAATCAACAAGGGCACCAAGACGAAGGTGAAGTAACTAACACTAATGAACACAGAACTTACAAGACCTGAATCTAAGGTAACACAGAGAAATATTACAGACGCTCCTCTACTTACGAACTTTCAACTTACGAACTTTCAGACATACGAACGAAGAGGACTGCAAGTCCAAATTGTGTTCATTGGGCTCCTGTTTTCTGTCCGCAACATCAATTTTTCTGCGCACCAATTCTGGGTAGTACGATTCTGGCTTGTGTATGTTCTTAAAATGATGTTGAATAACAACTTACAAACATCTTAAGTTACAAATGGCCGTTTGAAACGTAACTCATTTGTAAGTACAGGAGCGTCCATATTAGGAGATATCAAGAAACAAGTATAACAGAACATGACCAAGGCAGGGGCACAGAAACAAGAAAAATTAAACACAAGGATAAACAATATCAAACTAAGGATAAAACAATAAATAACCAACAAGTGAGGCTGCCCTTGAACCCATAACCATTGGGTTATGGCCTCTGTGTCATACCCTCAACCCCCTGAATCATGTGGCAGTCTAGGGAGCCAGAAAGCACACAAGGGGTAGACAAGGAGGGAAAAGACGAGATGGCCAGCGACACCTGCTGGCCAAATGGGGTAGAGTCATGATGGGCAGGGATGGATGGGTGCTGACTCTGAAACTTACAGTACCAGTAAAAAAAAAAAAAGTTGAATTTAACTGATTTAAAAAAACATGCAAGAATACCATGAAACACAAATACAATGTATCTGTTTATTAGGCAGATTAGGTAAATGAAACATATTATGTCTGATGTACAATGTGCCAGTGATTATGTGAGATAATTTTCTCCTGGTGATGAAGAGGAGAGTATAATCAGTTTGGGAAATACACCACAGGTTTATTATAGCTAAATAATTACATATTTTTTAACAAAAAAATCTTAAAAATATAAAAAAAATACATACCCTTTCCAGTGGTTCAGAAAAATAAATAGAAAATCTGCTCATAATAGAAAAGTTAATGTCCTTGCATGTATTACTAAGGCTACTTCACATTGATTTAGCTCTGTGTAGTAATAAAAAGATAAATTGCATATGTTCACATGCTTGCAACCCCCATGTAGGTCACATTACACGTAGAATTTTACATGGATGATTAATATACTTTGCACGAGACAAGTAACTGGAAAATAGATGGATGGCTAATTGATGTACAATTCCACTATGTACAATCATTCATCATTTTTTTCATTGAAACCAATCAAATTTGATGAAAACACAAAAAGTATTTATATTACTACATTTCATATATGCTGAAGTTTCTTGTGAAAATTCTGCTCAGTGTAATACTAGTGTTCAAAACACAGCTGCAAATAAATTATAAATAAAATGTAAAACAGTTTATTTGTCTGGTTTTAATGTAAGAAATATTACACATTAGATTCAGGTGACTTGAAAAGAAACAAAAAGAAGCCACTAAATATGTGAGATTTTAGACTGAAAAACTATACAGAATAAAAAATTTGGAAGCTGGTTATTACAGATAGTACCCTATGAGCTGAACTAAAATGAAATGCAATCTGCAATTTCAAAATTTTCCAAGTATTTTGGTCTAGTCCCACTTTCATTGAGAAACAATGAGTTTGTTGAATGATGTTTCCATCACTAGGGACAAAAGAAATTACTCTTTCTCTTTCTGTATATCCCCCATTGAGCGCATTTTCGAGCTGGTCAATGTCATAGTTTTCCCAGTTCCTATCTGTCTGGAATGGAAGACAGATCTTTCCCACCTCAAATGGTGACAGAAGTAGGCTGTGGATGTTGGCCAGGGCCCAATCACTGGCAATATGCATAGTAATACATGGTAGCGGTGTTATAATGAAGTTCCCAACATGTAGCCTGGAAGGGTATCCTCCGGTGTGCAGTGTGATTTATTTCTTCTGTCAACAGCCAGGACAGCCAGGACTTGTCCTTCCCCATGGTCTTATGGTATACACCACTAAGAACTCAAGGTACCAGGAATGAGGAAACACCAATGACCGGCCTACATTCCTGCAGGGCTTAGCTGTCGTCTTGTAGCTACAACATCTGGGCTGGAAACAATGGTGCGAGAGAGGATAAGTCAAAAGTGAATACGAAAGTAACTTCAATAGGAATGATCTCATTGATTCACTTTGCATATAAATGTTTTGCTCTTATCTGATCTCTTATTATTTGCAATATCTGTCTTTCCTCCAGATTAATTTAGGAAGATTTTACATAAAGCTCTTAAACACTCTTACATACAGTAAAGATCAGCTTAGAGTCTTCCATTGTCTTTGTTTTTTTTTGTGTGTGCTTTCTGTGCAATAATTCTGGTCGGACGATTTCACTGTTACAACCCAGGTGTGCTAAATTCCAAATATTTCATTGATATATATTTGTTTATTCAATTGATTATTGTTTATTCATTTAGCTGATTTAGCTGAACACAAGGCAGATAATAACATGTGATTTTGTTGATCTATTACTCAAAAATTATCTGCAGACATCTGTGCAATACAAGCCCACTGCCATTGTTTCTCTAGAAGAATAATACTCTATTGAACTCTACACACAGCTAGAGATCATTTTTATATCATTGATACATTAAATGGTCATTTTTTGGCATGTTACTTTTAATATATTCCAACTGAAACTAACATTTGAGTAAAATCTATAATTCATTTGCAATGTTGGAGTGAAGTAACAAAACCTCAGCATTAATTACTGAATACTGAGAAATGCTACATACTGACAACAATTGTTATTCGATGATTAAATCATACAAGGGCATGCAACTTAAACTTATGTAAGCCTGCTGGAGAAATATGGCACGTTTACAACATGTTTATGAAATTTTGTCCTAAAGGGCCTAAGTCTTTGAGGCTTTCCAGGTCATTGTAAATAACTGTCTGTACTGACCTTGGTAGAAGAGTTAAATTAGTTCAATGAACCACATAATGAGTTCATTTAGGTAATTAAGCACTCAGGTGGAAGTAGAAGAAGACAAACAAACATGCCTAAAGGGGTTCCTGTATTAGTGTGTAGTATGAAATACTTGCCATAAAATAATGTGGGTTAAACTGTTGCTATAGCATTCATATGAATAATCAAGCCTTCTTTGAAATTTGACAGTGATAATAATTAGAGGTTTAATGTCAAGCATTTGTCATTAATAAAACAAAACACATTATCATCAAAGCCATAACTCTTAAAACACATACTACTCATATTCCTCTCTGTCTGTATTAGGTTTCAGCTGCTACAGATGATTGTGATGTAGCCCTCAAATTTTGTTAGCTCTGAAATGCATTGACAGCCAGTGAACTCAAGTTGTCAGCTTCCTGGTGAGGCATCCGTGATACAGTATGAAATAAGGAAGGCGAGAAAGATAGAATTGCGCAACAATTCAAGGCTTCCTAAAGAGCATATCCAGATGGTAGACAAGATTCACATGATGACCCACATGAGAAACAAGCTTATGTTTCATTCTGGGAAATGTGCCAGATGTCCTCCGAGAAACAAAACAAGCATCTTGTCATTGATGTCTTTTTATCCTTTTGTCTACATTTATTTCAATCATCACTGAATTGTAAACCATCAGAGATACTAATTTTGTATGAAAGTATCTATGATAAAGTATTATTTAATTAGAGTGCTTCAATGTTTCCCCTTGAACAAGAAACTTCTTAATTTTTATGCTCAGATTATCAGGTAAAACCGGTAATGTTTTAGGTCATAGTTTATGGAAATAATTAGCACAATACTCCCAGTAAATTTAATATTATTGTGCTATTCCGTCTGATACTTTTCACTTGTACATAACTTTGGACAAAAGCGTATGCTAAATTAAACTGGATGAATGTGGTATAATGAATATATATAATTTTGATTTAACTATCATGCAGTTCATCATGATATACAAAACTGTTTATTTCAGTCGTTTACTATTGATTATACTGTGTGTGTTGAAATCTCAGGAGTAGCTAATTAAAGTAGAGAAATATACTATTTGTGATTAAGAACTAGAGATGACTGATATATGTGTGAATTTAAGATTTAAGATTTCACGTTGGCCTTAGCAAATAGGTCTGATTATTAATGAGTGTAATTGCCCTCTGGCTGAATATAATTCATCTTATTATACATCTCATTTCTTTTACCTCTCTTGCTCCACTCTCTATTAATTAATACAAGTGAAGTAGTGACAAGAGGTTTTCATCATACGCAGATTTCAACATCAAAGTAATAGAAAAAAAGTTTAAAATTGTACCATGTCAAAAAGCAGAGGTTATACAGTTATATGAATTGATATATAAAGTAAATGCATTGAAGATATTAACCTTAAATTATAATTGCACCACATTAAAAGACAGAAAGATTGACAGTTATTTTAGCTACAAAACTGGTCATTATTCCAAAGTCCTAATAAAACAAACTGTGATTTCACAAAAATAACATCTCAGATATAAGGCAGAGAAAATTCTCTGCGCACAATTGTCCCAGCTGCTAAAAACTCTTCACCTGAGACATCTCTATCTCTCCAACTCTGTAGTATCTTGTTGGGTGATTGGACTCCTTTGCCATACTGAACATAAAGCTTCTTGATGAAATTTCTCCAAATAAGTCCTAAGTGATAACAGTGAGCTCCTGATAACAGCATTTTCACAGCAGAGCCCTCACAACCAGTCAGGGTGACAGTGTCAGCTTTACTGTCTTAATGAATGTCTCACTTTATCAGCACACTTCAGTCGCTGCCGGCACTCACATTTCAGGGGTGACAGCAAGTGCTATCATTAAAATGACCTCACGGTCTTACAAGATAGCCTGCAGTTCAAATGTCATGCCAGCTTTACATTGGTTGAAAAAAATACTTATTGTCTGCCTGTTGTGAAAGATAAAGAGATTAATAGGAACTAATATAAAATTGCAGGTCTGTTTACATTATGAATTCAGTCTAATTAATTAGAAAACAGTTGGACCAGAATGCCATATATAGTTCATGGAAACTGTTTGTATTCGCTACTGAAGCATAAATTATTATTGTGAGTTTTGCTTTTGACTCCTAATGGTATTATAATAAATAATGACAGGATGCTGTGAGGATTAAACATCTCTAATTGCAAATGACAAGCATCGTAGTGAAGAATATTCCAGCTATTTCTGGAACCTCCCTGCTTTTATTCCTCTTTAATTTTTAATTTCTTAGTTGTAATAGCTTTACTAAGCCATGTTATTAAATATAATGATGGGGTCCTTACATATATTTTTTTTGGGGGGGTGTGGGTGTTACGATCCGCTCCGTTCCATCCTCCCGTGTGCCACGCCCACCTCATTACCCTGTGTTTCGGCCCGATTGTGT